>JAOQGN010324128.1:7244-22001 GCA_027564295.1 Himantozoum antarcticum
CACATGATACAAACATCATGATTGCAATATAAGTGCATGTAAAATGTAATAAAATGCTTAAAACAAGAAACTAACAAACACATTATTGGGATCAATTGTACAATGATTGGCCCAAATTCAATACAGCGATTATATTTGTATGAATTCTTGGTGTTGCGGTCTTTTAATCAAGGTATATTATGCTAATTTAGTGCCGATTCAGCGGTCCCTGGTCGCGTTAGTGAGATGGTCTCTTAATGCAGGTGCATTATCATTTGAATTCTGTTGGGGGAACCAAATAGGTCTCTTACATGATGTGGTCTTTTAATAGAGAGGTCCTAGAGAGGTCCTTATGAGGTGCTATACTGTATGCCCTTTGCAATGAGAAGGCAAAAACTAGCCAATGAGACATAGGAATATTATAAGCAACCCTCAATGTTTGAACAGGCAGTCTGCTACAATTCTATGGCATAATGATTCATGTGTAGGTGGAAAACAATAAACCAGAATGACTATCATCGTTGCGCAGATATTGGTTACACGAGTGAGTAATATATTATTATATTATATGATAGATAACTTACCTTGAACTCTTTCTCCATACCCGTGGTGGCTCCGTCAGGTTGCGCAAGCTTTTGTATATGAGAGTAAAGATTCCTAGCTGGTATTTCTGTGTTACCACTTAGCACCGCCTCTAACAGAGCATCATGTATGAATATATACTGATCTTCAGTTTGTACCATATAGTTTCGCTGTGCCCTCAAGCATGTAACATGACCATATATATCTACTGTTTTTTCATGTTTAATTCTTTCTAGCATAGCGTCAATGACAATGAATGCTCCTGTACGTCCCACACCGGCTGAGCAATGTACTACCATAGGTCCAGAGTCAGACGGGGTGGCTGCCTTTACCCTCTTCATAAATATCAGTAGTGGCGTTGGATAATCTGGTACACCGTGGTCAGGCCAGGCAGTAAATTGGAATTGTCTTATCTCTCTTTTCTCAGCCCATCCCTCCTGTAAAAATAGCAACACTGTATTTATAACAAAGAAAATAGGAGCCAAAGTCGCACCGAATGGTGGTGCGACTGAATCACCGTCTCGACTGCCGCACCTTTCTACTATCTTAGATATAGGACTAAGCAAGCAGATGTTAGTTGATATATGATTACCAGGACTCCATGCAGTCAATTTAATTGTTTCTTGCATATCTAATGTCAAGGGAGAAGCCATGACATATAGTTAGGAATATTTGATGAATACTAATATTATAAATATGCATATAATTCAAATTTACACCGTAATACGTCAGAATAGTATTTACATATGGCAGAATGGACAGCAGGCGTAACATAGCATGCCTTGTGTTTTCCTATCTTACATGTAAATGATACCCTCAAGTTTGAACACAGTTCGAAACGAACTGTTCATCATGATTAGCCACGAGTAAGGATACGTAGCGTTGTGAATTCTTCATAGTTTACTCCTCCATGCTACAGATATTATGTTCTAGATATTATGTTACAGATATTATGTTCTAGATATTATGTTATAGCAATGCAGTCTAATCTTGGTTGAGAAAGCAGCTTGCTGCATGGATATTAGAAATAATATACAATACTAGGAACATGTATACAGTGAATGCGTTTGTCAACAGTCGCATAATTAAATCCCGAGGGCCAAGACCGAGACTATGATTAATTGCAATGACCCCTGGGACAGGACAATGACTCACCCTCTCTATCTGGAAGGTTCTGACTGTATAAGTAGCTAGTTCCATACAATCTGTTAGAGTAACTAGTATTGGACCATACATTTCTGTGCCCTCTGCTGGCCAATACGCGTCACACTTAACTCTGGCCCGCTCTTCCAACTTTGTCATCATCACTATAGTAGCTGATCTCTGCTCCCAGACCATTCTCCAGAAGTCTCCAAATGTCTCCGGCAGTGGGCCCTGTAACAACGACACAAATAGCATATGGAGACAATTGAACTGGGGTGTGGCACCTTCCATAAGATTGATTGAGACTCCGGGTGGACAAGGTCAAAAATAAATACTCGAACATGCAGTAACAACCTCAGGTTTTCATTGGAAAGACTATCTTTACAAGTTTGGATAGTGGCCTGTCTCTAAATCCACTATAGGCCATGTACAGAGGCAAAATATGTCAATTAATGTTCTATTATAGCAAGTTGCGGCACAAAGAACATAATAATTATGATAATGAGATACAATCTAATGAGCATTTGGTTGACGAGGCCCAGAGACAGCCATAGGGCCCAATTTGACTTAACATAATTAACCTCACAATAACTCATTGGGCTGTTTACTAAACAACAAACGGAAACCTGCAATAAAAGGCACGTGCCTTGAGCATTTTATAGGGCCTAATTACTCAATTAATCATACCAGGCAGGAAAAGTAAACAATCTAGTAATTTTGTGTGGGATACTGCTATACAAAATGCATAATTATTCTGATTCTAATCTCAAAGTAGCTTGAATTTCCAAGCAGTGAAAATTAAAATATTGGAATGTAATGTAACAAGTACATGTATATTACAAGGAGTAAGGAATGAATGAGGGACAAGATGAGGTTTTCTCAGTTACATCAAAAGCTATAAATAGTTGTCTTGGCTCCAGTAACAAATAAATAATTAATGATCAACAAATCATTTTATGGCAGCAGCATACCTGGGTAGAGATGTATGCGTTCTGTTTTCTGTACCCATCCATATAGTTAGCATTTATATAGTCTGAGCCCGGTGTACCGTCGAGAGGTTGCAGTACTACTCTAGAGTGATCGTATGCGATAACATTGGCGTATCTGTTCTTGGGCTTATTGTACTCTAGATTAGAGTTGTCCCATGTGAACTGCTGGCCTGGTTCTATACTCTCGTACTCCTGTGAGAACTTGAGGTTGTCATGATCTCTCAGCTGGTCTATGTGGCCAGACAACTGTAACACCGGTATGGGTGGATGACTCTGCATGCCTACAAGTATATACGTACATAAATAAATGCTAAACAAGTGTATATATAGATGTACATGTAGATGTGTACAAATCTGTAACGCAAGGAACTTTCCAAGTAGATAGCCGGTAGTAAAACATAATAATTGCCACAAATGCTACATTATAATTATAACATAACGTAAAAACCAATACCGCAATAATGTGTAACTTTGTGCACAATGCATTAGGGATTTAGGTTGAAGGTCAAAACAACAAGGCAAGCCAAGTTATAAACATAAGGGGACAGTTTTATCGTCATCATTCAATCTCAATACTGATATCATTGGAAATAATGAAAGTAGACTGTTTCAATGAAAGAAACAGTCTTGAAGCAAAGTTGATATAGAATGAGACGTTATGATACTGGATATAGAATGAGACGTTATGATACTGGAGATAGAATGAGACGTTATGATACTGGATATAGAATGAGACGTTATGATACTGGATGTTTCGGGAAGAAATTTATGTTCCACAGTGACACTGGCATCTGCTTTTTAAATGCACATACCTGGAGTGCTGAACTGCATTCTCCTGAGTTCTACTGGGTCATTGGGGTAAACCGGTGGCTGGTCCATAATGACCTTTGTTGGTTCAGGAGCCTTCTCTTTCTTCTGGGTCTTATTACGTCGGATAACAACCACAATAATGACGATTATTACTATAATTACGACACCACCTGCAAATGTACAAACATATTAAAATATGCCGTAAAGTTTCGCGAGTGTTATTACATATTCATGGTTAAAAGTTATAATCATATTTGACTGGATAAATATTTAGCTGGTGCTTACGCTCTCCATCCATTGTATTGTATTCCATCCATTGTGAGTACCATACAAGTGCTGATACTCACGTATATGTGAGTATCAGTACTTGTATGACAAAAATCGAAGGTAATATGTGAGTATCAGTATTACCTTCGATACTGATGGTAATATGTGAGTATCAGTACTTGTATGACAAAAATCGAAGGTAACAAGTAAATGCAACAGAATCCGGGTCTATTCGCAACCGCCGCTTCAAAACTAGGTGTCCGGGGGTGAGACTACTTAGGCATTAGATGGGGTGGGGTAACAATATCTCCCAATCCAAAACCCCAATCCACAACTAGAACTAGAAATGATCAGTTTCCAAATGGCAATTACGAAATGTCCGTATTCCAATGCAACAGACAATGTCCCAGCTGCCTGTTCAATGACTGAGTAACCAGTTGACCAAATGATTGTTAATATGCTGGATACTCACTTCCTATTGGCCCAAGAACTAATGCTACTTTCTTATTCTCAGGTTCAAGCTCCAGCTCTACTATTGGTTGACTAGTTACAGGTCCAGTTGCAGTAAACGGTCTCGAATATGAGCTGGAAAATTCATCACCCTAAAATAGAAATAATGTAGTTAAAACGTATAATTTTGGCATTTCTGTACTTCATATTTGATGACGTAAATGAATGATCGATATCAAGTGATACACATTAAACTCCAGTAACTAATTGTCAGACAACTACTTTCAGCTCATCAACTAGAGACTATGGCGTAGGCTCGCAAAGTACGACCCAAACTATTACCCATGTGGTGTAGTCTCTAAGAATACCAATGCACTGCTCATATAACCTAGTCTGCAATCGTCACCAACATTTTCTGCCTCATCCTGCTGCTACTACATACACTGTGCTACTCACCGCCACAATGACTCGTACGAAAGCTTTATACTCAGTACCAAGCAGCAACTCTTTATTCATATACAGTCCATATTCCTTGCCATCTCCAACTGTAAAGTCATTTGGTGCATTATCACCCTCAAATTTAGCAGCTATATACGGGCCTTCGTCCAACGCCCGCTTCTTTCTTGGTACCTGTAACTGATCACATTAGAATACCCCCATAAATAAACAGAGTTACAACATAAAGGAGCAACTATAAGCATATTGTGCATGTGGTTTGCTTCTATGCCCTTTAAGGTGATGAATGACTAGATCATGGTGCAACAGAATCAGTGAGAATTAAACAGAAGATACTATAATATTAAATGTGTGCCCACTAACATCGACCAGAGTTTAATTCTGGAAAATCAGTATAGTGACACAGATGAAAAAAACATGCAAAGGGAACACCGTAGTGTTACCTTTGCATGTACTTCATAATCCTGTCAACATTAATGATTACGAAGTACCGTCATTTTTTAATGCTTCACCAGATGTACTGATGATGATAATAATGGTTATTAAATAATGTGAAAGAAACACAAATTCAAAGTTATCTTCTATTGCTAATACAATCTTCCCCGGCCAGATATGATGATGTACTGAAGGGCTACCTACTAATTGTAGCGAGCATAGATATGTAATCTGTGGATTTACAATAGTTGGAAGCTGCATCGAGACGCGACGTTTCTAATCAACTAACAGAAATTGAAATGAGTAGATAGAAAAATTCTCAAAAGTTATTAAAAATTTCATTGAAAAAGGAGGTAACTGTTATTGCACTACATTTGGTTAGGGTATGAATTTTGTAATCTAGACAATGAGTAGGAAGAATCTAGAATCTACATGTGGATAATAGCAGACAATATCAATAGCCAATCTACCTCGGCAAGTTCAATGTCATCTGGAGCACGAGCCTCGGCATTGAATGCCACAATGATATAGATCTCATCAAAGTTGTTCTCATCTCGTGAGAGCGCAATGATGGCAACCGAGTCATCTTTCAAACGTGGAGTTTCAATAGCTAAAATAAATTATATGAAATGTATTCAATAATCATGCCAATAAAACCATTGTTTATTTAGCTAACTGCTTTGCCAATAAAATAATTGCATTTCAAGAATGACAAAATATTTACAAAATTCTCAGGAAATGCGCTGACAAACTACAATAACAAAATATGAAAACATGAATACCAATTTATACTGTACGACGTGTTATACAAACCTTTGGTTGTGACAAAGGACGACGATTTTCCAATAAAGCCATCTTCACCCTCGTATTGTACTAGAATCTCAAATGTGTAGTTATAGTTGGGCTTTAATCCCTTGATAAGCCTTTGGAATGAGTTAGAAGAGAGTGTAAGGGCATTGCCCACATGTACTTTACCAGATTTACGAGACAAACCGTTAAAGCGGATCTAAAAGAGAAAGCCACGGAAAATGTAATGAAAAGTGGTAAACCAGTTTGCAAGTGTGCAATGAAAGACTGCTCATAGTTCCAAGCATTTGGAACAAATGGCACAAATTTAAGAGTCACTGTATCTCTCCACCTGTTAATATTGCTTAACAAAAATATTGGTCAATTATTGGGTAATTCCGAAAGATTTTCCAAGCGCCTGATACAAATATGTAACAATAGTTATATATTAGATACATATTTGATAATATATACACGTATTATATGTATTTGAATGCCACAGTGTGCCCATTTACCACATGCTTTGGTACGTATCTTGTAGTCGATATCCCACCTCATCTCTGTTTGTGGTACATACCCTGTAGTCGGTAGCTCCTTCCCTAGTTGGCCGTGTCCACTTGAGTAGTACAGAGGTAGAAGTGAGTGAAGTGCCAGCAAGCCCCTGCACCTTATCATCTATAGCAATCACCTCGTTCACTATAGTGTCCTCCGACATTAGGCCTGCCTCTCCGCCACTGTTGAGAGCCTGCACCTATAACAACCAAATCTCTCCAATGTTTTCTGGTCTGATCTAATTTTTCCACATTTTTAAGTGTCTTTTCTCTCCGTAACAGTTTCTTATTATTAACCATTGTATTAATTTTTTCAATGAAATCAAACAAACAGATGAATAAATAAACATAATGTCTGGGGAAGAGCATGAACCTTCTTTTGCAAGAAATCCAAGTCTACCAAGTTAATTCTGAATGTCATCAACATTGAACTAAGTAATAATTATTTATGCAACACGACGACACGTATTGACATGTCTTCTGCTTCAAATTGCATTCACTGACGCTTCACAAATTAAATTATGTAAAACCAATCAGTTTCAATGGCTATCAGTGATGCATTCTTTGCTTGCTTGCCAATGCACTGGACATCTAGCTACTTTAACTTACAGTTTAATTGATCTCTCGTTAAAAGTCATCATCTTGTGATAAACCTTAATGGTGGAGCCACTACTACCACTTGTGGCGGTGCTACTATTATTTGTGATGCTTCAATTCTGAGCATAATATTAATAATTGACATTTATATCTATAGGTAAAAATATTTAGTAATACACCAAATCATCTCCTTACCTTTATAGCATAAGCACTTCGTTGATCTAGGCCTGTAAGGAGATAGCTAGGTGTTGGTTGGTTAGACATAACTTGTTCCCAGTCGCCGACACCAGTACCCATATCTACAGTGCTGTAATGTATGATGTACCCAGATACTATGTCACGAACAGGTGCCTGCCACTTTATCAGTATACTTGTTGGGTTGGTTCTCTTGGCTGTCACTGCTAATGGTGCAGAGGGTCCTATAAACACGCTATAACATCAGCACCTATCCCACTAACTTACTCACATAGCAGTAACTGTTCCACTGTTCTTGATGGCAAATACAAAGGTTTAAGTGTATAATTCTAACAAGATCCTGATAAGAAATCCTGAACCCGTTACAAACGTCTACAGTACTTTTAGTTAGTTACAACAAGAACAACACCAATTATACAACACTTACAGGCAACAACAAAATTTGATGCAAATGGCTGGCAATTAAAATTATTTTAACCAAAATGACAGAACAAAGCCGCCTGATACCTCATAGCACCGACTACTACAAGTTACTACCTACAGCATACAAGTACAAGACATCAGCAATGTTAGAACTATAATCATAAAAAGGTGGTAGAACAAAATTCACTAAGCAAGCAGTATGGAATGAAAAGGAGGTCCTAGCATACCCAGATTGTAGCATACCAATAGCAAGTAGCGGCACTATATTATACAATTGGCCAAGAAATAAGATTCTCACATTTAACTGCATTATTAAATGATTAATTTCATTGCACAAATAATGGCATTAGTCACTACTTCAAACAATGTTACATTATTATTTCTGCCCTGTAGTACCACTAACAAGCCAGCATATTACTGCACTGTAGTACCACTAACAAGCCAGCATATTACTGCACTGTAGTACCACTAACAAGCCAGCATATTACTGTATCGTGGGTACAGGCTACTAGGGTGGTACCGATTAGAGAAACTGATACTGAGATGGTATCAGGAGAATCGTACTGAAATGTTACTACTGCCTACAATAATGGGTACAGGTACCGGAATGGTAATAAGACCCACGTACCAGGGTGATGTGATGGTGCATGTACTAGGATTATGGTACTGGGATGGTGGCACTGGGATGGTGGTATGGGGATGGTGGTATGGGGATGGTGGCATGGAGATGGTGGTACTTTGATGCTACTATGGGTGGTACTATGATGGTACTGAGATGGTGGTCATAGAGTGGACTACTGCATACTACTACTAGGGGCTACTTATAGCACTGCGATTGTACGGGCACTCACTGGACTGTATTGTACTGTAGAGTATTCTATAGCTGGTTGGACCAGCTCCTGCACTGGTAAATGCTACTACTTGTATAAAGTATCTAGCACCAGCAGTCAGCTCCTCCAACACAATGGAGGTCTCAGACGTGTTCTCGGCTCTCAAGTCAATAGAGTTAGACTGATCCTGGTATCTCACTTGATACATTGTAATTACACCATTTCTTAGCCCAGGATCCAGTTCTCGCCATGTTACAGTCGCCGAGGAGTCAGTAAGATACGTGGCCGTAATATTCTGTGGTGATCCAGATGGTACTACATGTGCCAAACCGTACAAGATAATATTAATAATAAACATCCAACACAGAGCTGTAGTAATGCAAAGAAAACAGAGAATATACAGTGGCTGGGGCATTGAGAAAGTGTTATTACAACATCGAACAGTGGTGAAAAGTGTAATACGTGTGTATATATAGTGATATAATGCTATCAAATAATAAATTGTAAAGCGTCTATCAGTCAGCTTAGCAGTCAACAGTGATCAATGTAGTAGTCATTATTTAGCGATATACTCCTATCATATATATTTTGGCAGGCAGTAAATGACAATGTGTATCTATAACACTCAAACACAGCTACAGAAATGTAGTTTCCTCTGCAAACTCAGCTGTTCTATTGCTATAGACCTATAATTATACAGTGCAGCTTTGTAACACAGTATTATTATATTCACTATTGATTTATATCAAATAATAAACTACTCATAATTTGCATAAGTGCATTAATATGACAACTAATTATAAACATTTTATTTGTGTTATTTAGCTATTTGCAGCTGTTGATTAAGTGGAAACTGGAGACTAACACCAAGGACGCTACGCTCTATGATAATGGTCTGGTATTTTTGCGAATACATTGACAAATTACGGGTTATTAAAATAATATTGTATCTATCTGTCTACATACATGTACAGCATGTATGTATATATATAGTGGCGGTGTAGTGACAACTCCAACAAGGCACTATTGTGCAATATAGAAACACCGAGCATAATGACACAATAAATTGAACTACTATAATAAATAATAGTTCGCAGATAAATACCTTTGTTTACCACTAAGGATTGAGAAAGGAAATAACGATAATAAGATAATGTCAGCTGTTTATAGTAGCACAGGCCAGAGCTGTACAACACTGATTATGTCTGCATGGCGGCGCTGTTACAGAGCACAGAGCAGGTTAGCACAGACCAAACATCACCTCGTTATGTAATACCAAAGAGCAAGGTAATGTATAGCATTAACCAAAGAACTGCAAGAATGGCAGCGGAATAACAAAAAGCTGTAAAGTAATGGCAGATTAGCATGACAGCAAAAACCTCTAGGTTGGGACAATCTCCACCATCACCATAACGTGTTGTGTTGTGATATTCCATTACAAAATAACACCAAAATTTCAGACAATCACTTATTATAAATTAAATCTTCGCTTACATAGATTCAAGCATTACACTCAACAATTACTAATGGTTTTTCTGTGAAGTTTATAAAAAGCAGGCAAGATAACGAACTATAATATCACAGCTTACCTCCATCTTCCGTACGAATATGATCAACTGCTGCTTCACCATAATTCTCCCCATTCTGGGCCTGCAGCTGAAACTCGTATTCTGTGCCTTTCACTACAACATTGTAGATTGTTAGATTTTATGAGATTGTGTGTCACCATATCTCGCATAAGTTAAGTGAAAATAACATAGATGTGCAGCAAGAGAATGCCCCACATTCGAACTACTACCCCTTTTTCCCACTAATCTGTTACATTTTTTTTGTAAAGTAGTATCTGCTCTCAACAACAGCTGTTAACGGTCAACTAGAGCACCCACTCCACCCGTCCATGGCGCGTATACATAGCGAGGAAAAGAAATAAAGTAGTGACAGAAAAACCTACCAATTTAAACAGTACCCAGTAGAAGCATTCCAATACATAATTAAATTATCACTCTCTCCCTCCTTAACATAATTTAATTCAACCTGTTTATCACTTACTCATTTTCTCAGCAATATAAGAGTTCCTGGAGCTGCTCACTGAGGCTGTGTTAGTAGGTACACCAGCATTACGTTTGCCCCACATCAATCGATAGCTTCTTAGCGTACCATGGGTATCTAATGGAACATCCCATGTTACTCGTACCCTTGGAGGATCTTGATCTACCATCTCCAGACGCAAGTTTCGAGGCGCTGTAGGCACTACAAATAAATAACTAGTTATGCATTTCAGAAGCAAACTATTCAAACTTTCAACCCCATGGACTGCCGAGGAAACGCAATATTAAGAAAGTTCATGCATTGTGGGAAGGCAAGCTAAATATTAATTCAATAATTATACATGCCAATTATAACCAATATTTGCTTAATTGCTTGACAAACATCAATTATTTATAATTATTTGTAGAGCAAGTCATCAAAGTGAGTGAGCGTGAATTTCACTATGATAAAACAGCTTTTGTGAAAATCAACAGTGAAAACAAAATGTTTGAAGCATTTAGCTATAACTGTTTACAAGTAAAACCACTTTTCTACAAAGAACACGGCAAATCATAACTGGTCAGCGAACAACAACTGCAGACTGCGGCAGTGCTACCAGTGGCAGCGCTACCAGCCAGCGGCAGTGCTACCAGAAATGATAACAAATAATTGCAGGTATGGAATCGTCACACAATAAAAATAATTATAAAAACTGTGATTGAAAGAAATGAGTTGTTGCCAGGTACTATTGAAATATTTCCACTCATGTCACCTTTAGAACCAACTGTGACGCTGCCACTGACTTTAGCATCTGTGTGCTTTACTTCAGCCACCAATGTAGTAGCTACTGATGTAGTTAAAGGGGTGCTGGCAGCTAGGCGATTTGATGATGAGGACAGCTTGTGAGTTGACAAGCGCAATGAAGATACCAGTTTATTATAGTGAGTTGGTTCAGTCAAAAAAGTAGATGAAGACATCGGTTTAATACCGAGAGTTGATTCAGTTGAAGAAGAAGATGAGTATGCTGGCTTAGTGAAGAGAGTGGTTTCAGCTAAGGGGGGAAATAAAGATGCTGGTTTGGTCGATATGACTTGACTAAGTATGGACTTTTCTGAGAAGTATGTCGTTAGTTTTCCAGTTGTACCAGCAATGGTTAGCAAAGTGTCTTTATCAGCTTTGGTAGACCGATTAAATTTTGGAATTTTTGTGGAAGTATATCTACTGTACTTACTGGGAGTTGAGTAATCGTTAGAATTGTATTTAGTTGATTTGTGACTCGTATCAGTTGAAATAATTTTGGATTTAAGTATGCTAGTATTTATTGATTTTATTGCTGTTGTAATTATGGATTGAGTAGGTGATGAATAAGATGACTTTGAAGTTGTCTGTGCTGACAGTATGGTAGTAGAATGCTTCGCAGGTTGTTTAACATCTATGGTGGCCTGAGGAATTGCTGGGGTTGGAGTTGTTCTTGTTAGACCACTACTTGACAGTAATGTGGTTCCCACTTCGGGTCTGTGCTCACGACTATAGATTTTTATGAACGTGGTTAGAGGTAGGGGAGGGGGTGGAGGAGATGGAGTAGGAAGTATGAAGCCAGGCTTTGTTGACACTAGTTGAGGCCTAGTAGGCGGCACAATGTGTAGGTCAGTGGCTGTCGGTGTGGTTGTGGTAGTAGGGTGTACTGTTGTGGCTGTGACAAAACAGAAAAGCAGTTTTATAACTTGCATAACTATAAATAACAACGGTGCAATGGTTATCTCCCAAATGTTATCAAAATCATTATTGAAGTCATTAATTGAAATCATTTTAGTATCTCCAGACAAATAGCACGAAGTAAGAGAATGTCCATATTCATAATTTTAGTAGTAAGAAAGACGCAACATTTCATACCTGCTCCCAGAGTTATAATAGTCTTTGCTTTGGTAGCAGTGCCATCGCCTGCCACAGTGAAAGCACGCATCTGGAAGACATATTTGGTGCTGAAGTTAAGTCCACTGATAGTGTAGTTGACTGCTGAGCCATCCATTAACTACAATATTAATTAACATTACAATAATTACACGAACTTTAAGATATGCCGTAAATTTTCCATTGATTATGTATGTTAGTTGCAATCACTCCAATGACTCATACATTGACAGCGGCCAATAGGAATCGCTGATTAACTACTCGCTGTCGTAATAATAATGACTCATGAATTCCCTAGGGCATCTCGCTACTATAAAATTCTACGATAAGAAATAATAAGCATAGAATAATCATTCATTATTATTCTCATACAAGCATTGATTTTGTTGCACTTCCATTTCTGTTAGCAGATATCCAGATAATAATGCAGAGTACATTCATACCTGCACAATGTACAAGAATGCAGAGTACATTCATACCTGCACAATGTACAATAATGCAGAGTACATTCATACCTGCACAATGTACAACAATGCAGAGTACATTCATACCTGCACAATGTACAACAATGCAGAGTACATTCATACCTGCACAATGTACAATAATGCAGAGTACATTCATACCTGCACAATGTACAATAATGCAGAGTACATTCATACCTGCACAATGTATAATAATGCAGAGTACCAGGTCATTTTACATCCAAACATATCAGCCTGTTCGTTCACATTTCTAGTTCAACAGTCATCGGTGTAGGTAATGCTTGGGCATAAAGTAATTATTATGATAGTTTTCAATTTTCGGTTATAATAATTTTGTATTTGATGTGGAAAGAAGAGCTAGAAGTACCTAGAAGTACCTACATGTAGAACTAATATACATACCGTAATAACTTTAGGGTCTCCAACTCTAAGATTGTTTGCTCCGACTTTAGACTGAAACAACTGGTAGCCTCTAATAGCTCCTCTAGCTTCGCGATCAGAAAGTTTTCTCCATTGAACCAGCACAGCGGTGGAGTTCAAGACATGAACATTGAAATTCTTAGGAGCAGAGGGAACTATAACATGTATTATCGTTGCATTGTATGTAAACTAGGTGGGTAGTGATCATAAAAGCAAAGTCATGCCAAAAGCATATTTAGCAGATTGTACGGTTTGTTGGGAATAGGCAAGCTCATGAAAAATAGAAATACAATAATAAACAGATATAGATCTGCAAAGCACCAAGGTCCAATATCTCGGAGGAATTTGAAGCCTGAAACACAAGACTTGGGACTAGAGCGGGTAATAAGCGTAGGCCATATCATGTGGTATTGCTGCATAATTAGCTAGTTGAAAGTGATAGCAGTGATAGTTCTGCTGCAGAAGCCTTCAAAGGCCTCAATACAAGTGGAGGTAGGAGTGTTGCCCAAATCCACCCTCACAACATTACCAGTAAATACTAACAGCATCTAGTCTATCATACTAGTCTAGATGGTGACAACAATATCTACAATTACATATCTCACTACTAGTATCATGCCATGTCAGAAACATTGACAGTCAAAACAGAAATCTGCAGATTGCTAGGCCCTAATAAGTGGCTATTTAAAGCTGTAAGGGATGCTCTATGATAAATAATGTCAACATGTGAAAAAGAACCGACCTCCAATTTGAAATGGTCGTTTTAGCTTTTAGCCTATAACTTTGGTGTAGTTTGACACACATTCTAGCATACAACATCTTGACTTCTTTGGCCATGGCATGGCATCATAAATATTGATTGACTTATCAACCATAATTAGCAGCGATTATCAAAAACATCCATTTCTTACAACTTTTGTCTGTGACACTCAAAACACATTTTTCTCAATTTGTTTTCTTTGTAAAATTAGGTGTACTACACAGCACCGTACACCATGTCCCATGTACCACACAGCATCGTACACCATGTCCCATGCACCACACAGCGCGGTACACCATGTCCCGTGTACCACACAGCACCATACACCATGTCTCGTGTACCACACAGCACCGTACACCATGTCCCGTGTATCACACAGCACTGTACACCATGTCCCAAGTAGCACACAGCACTGTACACCATGTCCCATGTAGCAGACAGCACCGTACACCGTGTCCTGTATGAATCCTGGCACCGGAATCACTAATGCACTCACCATCCTGTCCTGATCTAGCAATGACGGGCACCGATGAGGGGCCATCACCAATGCTGGTGCTTGCCTTCATCCATATTCTATACTCTGTCCACACCTCAAGGCCATCAATTGTTATAAATGTTTGAGTTGGATCAGTTATAACCTGTATGCTAGCTGTGCTATCATCT
>JAOQGN010324129.1:0-14459 GCA_027564295.1 Himantozoum antarcticum
AAGAAAAGCAAAATGGAAAATAACAAAATTTTGAGATGGAAAACATAATTATGGTTAACAGTTGAACTTAATTAAAACTTCCAGTGACTGTGAAAAAGAAATTCTCAAATCATACTAATTTTTTTCCTTTTAATGGATACAAAGATCTTTGCAGTGTGAGCAAGTGTCTCTCTCTGTATCTCTATATGCAGTTCAACGACCAATCTCTCATCACCGTCGACGGTGAGAAAAGGACAAGGGTGCCATGGTGTACCATCCAGTCTGGATGGCACCTCCACTCCTGTCGACCGCCCCCCCGGAACAGTGGACAATGAATAATAGGCGACGACCAAGTCATTTCACTCCCAACATCCTTGTACCAAGGTTTTGCAAAACTACCACCAACACCACCATAGCAATGACGACGATGAGCGGATCAGGACCAGGGACACAGGCAGCAATGGTGGAGGGGATAAATACCTACGGCAGAGGTCTTATCGCCAACGACAGAGGCACTAACCAATGACGGAGATCCTCTATACCAATGACAGAGTATCTCAATACCGACGACGGAGGGGCTCTATCATACGACAGAGGGCTACACCCGACGACGGAGGGCTAGTGCTGATGACGGAGGGACTAGTACCGACGACGGAGGTGCTAGTGCCGACGACGGAGGGGCTAACCTCGACGACGGAGGGGCTGGTACCGACGATGGAGGGGCTAGTACCGAGGACGGAGGGGCTAACCCCGACGATGGAGGGGCTAGCCCGACGACGGAGGGGCTATTTAGGAGACTTAGAATCCACACTAACCGCAAAGATGAAAACAAGGGGACGCCCCGTCCTTGTTAAAAGAAACTTTGCTACGATTAACCACTAAACCCTCTCCCATTGGATGAAAATAACGACCTTGAGGTTTGAAGAAATGACGACGGAGGTCAAGCGGGAGTCAAAAGCCCGGACACATACTACTATTGATTTTTAGCTAGCACTCAGATGCATGTTTGACAATTATCGTCTTGTTGTGTTATCACATAAAATACTTTTTTGGATGATCAAAATTACAAAGAAACTAGCATTCCCCAAATTCAGATTTAACAAAAAAAATATAAAAAGCTTTACGCTCACGTGCAGCAAACTACAATTTTTGGAAAATACATTATTTCTTCCCTCACTCGACTTTTAAACTCCATAAGATGATAAATGGCTAACATAAAACGCCTCACTCCCAACTGTAGGTGAAACATGTGGACACATACCTAACAATCAATTGTGTGTGGCCTGTAAGTGAAAATTTAGAAATTTACTATTATTATATGTGTAACTATTATGGTCATTTGTCGGGTACAATGACAAAACTATTAATTTAATTTAAATATTTATTAAATAAATATTGAGAAATATAAAATGTATTTTATTATTTATCTCATCATCCTTTTAATTTCATATTTGAAATCTCTTTTTATTTTTCATTATCTTTACAGTATCAGTAACATTAATGACAGTTTCCCCTTCCTACCATCATGGTCCATGACTCTATCATTTCTAGTTTTATGTTTGCAACATGGACATATATAATTGATATCATGGTGCAATTGATATAAATCATACTGCTTATAATCTACGTATTGAAATGCACTTTATGGTGCAGTTCACTTCCTTCACTGTTATGCAGCAACTTGTAGCATTAAAGGCCTACTGAAGCAATAATGGCCTACTGAAGCAATAATGGATACAAGTAACACAAGACATCCCTGGCGGGCCTCCAAACTTTGGTAGGATGTTTATTTAGCCCCTTGGAGAAGTACAACAATGGTAGAAGAAGGTGAGTATTTATGTCAATTTATGCATTTATCTACTCCGGCAGGAACAACAAGACTGAAACATACTGGTAGATGACAGCATTACTATGGTAGCTGGCCCATTAACGGCTTAGGAGTTTGTAATGCATAGTGTTCATATATACAGGGTATGCACTGCAATACATAAAGCTGGATAAAGCAAGATACATAATTTTATAATGTTATTGCAATGCCACTAGAACCGTGACTAGATGGTATAGCATCCCCGTATTCTCAGCAACAGGTAACTCGAATCTTGGCTAGATAATAGAGGCAGCTGTCTACATCTGTAGGATATATCTGCAGCCAGGATATAAGGTGCTCCATCATCTGGGGAAGTTTTCTGTCCTCTACTATAATCTGGGTGCAGACATCTTCACTAGGTACAGCTGGAAGGCTGGCAGTTGCCTACACAACCAAGATGCAATAATTGCACATCCATAACATATCCCACACCATTTGGAAGTTAGGGGCCAAACCTCCCAAATAACTACACCAGAGTTAAAATGATATCTTGGAACCACATGGCTGTGCCAATGCAACAACCAGTCGGTTCTCAGCCACTATACGGTGATCCCTCGACCCTTAAGTGGTTTGAGATAAGGCATGGAATTACTCAATGGCCCCACCTAGTGAACAAGACACATTAAATTCCTATTATTACCAGTGAATTCGAACCCACTAAACTACAAGAAGAAGTAACCTTCTTGATGCAGACAAAGTGGGACGAACCCCCGTGCACTAACAGAACGTAACCCGCATGCACCAGATTTAGCCCATAGCAAAACTTGCATTACTCTCATGCGTTCCAGGTAGTGCCTCATCGCCTTGATCAGACTCTACAGCAGTGTCAGCCTCTGGCACAGTTGTGGATGTTCCAAGTGCAGACTGGTTCACAGCTGTATAGCCCACCTTGTCTCCACTCACATCCAGTAGACGTTCATCTAGCTCATCAGAATCACCATGGAGTAGCTTTAGATCATCTATCATCATAGCATCTGCCCAGTTAGCATGGCACTCCGTCAGTCCTGACCGTCTTCTTCTTTATTGAGCCATGCAGCAAATAGTGTTACCCAGTAGTCAATGAAGTTCAGAGTAGTAATGACAGCTCAGTGCAGTACCCAGTGATTTATACCAGACATGCGTTCCAATATTATTACAAAGTTATGCATGACTAGTCACTGAGGTGAGAGTTGCACTGGTGATACTTGCTCTGCTATTGGCCAATGAACTACCACTATTCTTAATGCTAAACTAGCACAAGGGTGGGCGAGTGTACATAACGTAAGACACCAAAAATGATAACTTATCGTGCTATGAATGTCACAACATTCCTTACTGGTCATGTGGGCCGCTAGCCTGGTGACTGGTCACATGATCATATGCTTGTCCGAGATAGGAGGCGGGCACTGATTTCTAAATTCACCTGGGATAACTACATGTACTGTTACCACGCAACAATTGCACGAAGTAATGAACATAGCGCTTTGCAGTGAATGACTATATCTATGCCTTAGGAAATGACATAGACATACTTCCTGTTTGGAGTAGTGGCAAGCAGGGCAAAAGATGCACTTGTCTAAACCAATTCTGAAAAATTAATAAGATGCGCACCTTACATAGAAATCAGTCACCATACTAATATGAATAGGATTTCCATATAACCATATGGATTTCCATACTATATGGTGCCTTCCTACTATGCCTAAGCTCTCCAATGTGAAGTTAAGCTTCGGCATCGACAATAGGTTTACTAGCTACCGGTACAGATGTTGGTTTACCAGTTTCTTTACCACGTCAGTGCTTACTTGCCCCTTGTCAATGCTTGAGACTATTTTGGTCTACTTTACCATCTAAAGCATTTCTGCCCCGGCCTTTTCAAGAGAATGTTTCTCCGTATTACCGTTCAAAGCATTTCTGCCCCTGGTATTTTTGGGAGAATGTTTAGTCTGTGCACGTCGACAATGTGCTCCACCACGACCGGCAGTTGCCTTGGGTCCAGTAGGGCTTCCACCGTTAGGTATTAGGGATACCTTGGTAGGTCTACCTTTCCTAGCAGAATAGGGTCGGCATCCAGTTGAAGATTTAGCCGTGTCTAGATCAGGTGACACGACAGTTTGTTT
Source organism: Himantozoum antarcticum (assembly GCA_027564295.1). Lineage (NCBI taxonomy): Eukaryota > Metazoa > Bryozoa > Gymnolaemata > Cheilostomatida > Bugulidae > Himantozoum > Himantozoum antarcticum. The sequence continues at coordinate 3,946 of JAOQGN010324129.1, forward strand.
AACTGTGCGTCCATCGACTGGGTTACACCGATATAATATTTGAGCCTAGACGCATTAACAACGGATCTATACTGCACCAGTTGAGAGGTATGATTAGAATAGACTGTGACTACCTTGAAAGGTCCCACAAACTGTGGCTGCAGCTTAGGGTTTACTCCTTTTCTGCATCGACAGCTATCTACCAATACCTCATCCCCAACTTCGAACATGCAATTACCTTCATAATTAGAATGCATAGATGCTCTGTGTTGTGCCATCAACAACTCATGTGCTTCAAATAGTCGATGTTGGAGGTTTGTGACGTACTCAGTTTGGGTTTCTATCGGGGGTATACTGGCACCATATGCGACCATATCTGGGTATCGACACTGCTGTCCAAACATCAGAAAGTTTGCACTCTCTTCAGTTGGATAGTTAGGTGTCGCCATAAATGCCCGCATAATTGTGGCAGCAACTCGTCCCAACTATCATGTCCTCACTTTGCTTTAGCAGACATCTCAGTGGGTCAGCCAAGGTTCTGTTACCCCATTCCACCATCAGATTGCTCTACAGATGGTACGGAGTGGTCCGGGTCATCTCTACTCCCCAGAGATCGCACAGTTCCTGAATTAAATCAGATTTGAACTGTGCACCTCTATCAGTGCGCAAGCACTCTGGAAGATCAAAGTAACAGAACACATGCTTATTCAAAGCAAGTGGGACGACAGGTGCTGTATCATCGTGAATGGCTAGCGCATCCTGTCATCTGGCAAATGGTTTGTGTGCATCAGAATCAACTTGTTACTAGATTTGGTCGTAGGCATTGGGCCAACTAAATCAATAGCGACTTGCCGCTATGGGCGACCAACTAAGATATGGCCACGCGCCTGTTGCAAAGGCCGTCCACTCTTTTTCGATACCTGACTAGAATCGCAGGATCTGATGGTGCGAAGGAGGTCAGCGGTCATACCGGGCCACAACGAGTCTAGCCTTGTCCGCCTCAGTGTACGCATTACACCAGAGTGAGCGATATTGTGACGGCCCCAAACTACTTTCTGTTGTAGCAATTTTTGGACATATCGCTACGTCCCGGGCTCTGCTAGTACGCTTTTTACCAATCCGTACTGTAAGCACTCTGTCGTCTCTGATTTGCATCATTGGCAGTAGTTTACTCAGACGGTGCAGATTGATACTACCCAATGATAGGATAGTTCGGTCGTTCCGATATCAGCTTTCGCCTCAACAGCCCAGTATACAAGAGACAGGTCTCCATCGCTCTTCTGCATCGTTACCAGATCAGACACATCATTGCACATAGCAGATTGTCTTCCCTCTGTGTAACCTCTACAGAAAGCCGCAACAGCTGCTGATAAATGTCCTCCATCTGTGGACTTTCTCTGCTGGTCCATGGCTACAACTGGAGATAGGTCATGAGCTGGCCCCGTTTGTTGCCCATTTACACCACTGTCCTCTGGCCACTTGCAACAGATGAGCCATATCCATCATACAGGACTCCACGTTGATCTGGTCTGGAGGTTATGTCCCTCAATACCGTTCACACAGCTTGATCGCCATGATGACTACCGAGGTGGTCGACATCCTGTCCAGCTACACTGGTAACTGGACATTCGACAGGTTGAAACCTGTCTGAGCCTGTCAGCACCTGCTCATGCACCAAGCTGGCAAACAAAACCTTGTGCATTTGGATCATCAGCTTTTAGCTCAGCTTGTACCTGAAGACGGGTTGGCCCTCCCATAGACAGTGCTGTCTCCGATTGCATTGTTTATAATTGACCCAATGCCTGGAGAGCCCATCAGCTTAGTCAATGTTCAACTTTGAACTTGAATTCAGCTAGTGCTTCTAACCATCTTGCCACCTGGTTGATGGGTTCTGTCTCCTGACATAGCCAGATCAGCGTGGCGTGGTCGGTTCAAAGTACTTATCACTTTGCAAACCATGAGCTACTCACGGAGAGTTACACAGTAGTTCTTTTTCTGAGGACTAAGGGTCTTGCAGAAATAGGCGACCACCCGCTCCTTTCGTTCCTGGACCTGTGACAGCACAACACCAGTACCATAGGTGCTGCCATCCATATCCAGAATGTACTCCAATTGGGGGTCGGGGTAACCAAGGACCGGAGCAGAGACTAAATAATGCTTGAGCATGTCAAACGACTCTACAGTACCATCGTCCCACTCAAATGTCACCCTATCTTGAGTGAGGTGTGTCAAGGGCTTAGCTATCATAGCAAAACCCTCTATGTACTGCCTATGGTAACTGACAGTACCCAGAAAGGCCCATACCTCTGCCACATTCGATGGAACGGTCCAGTCTGCAACATCCCTGACTTTCTCAGGGTCTGTCGACACACTCTAACTCAGCACCACATGCCCCAGGTATGTTGCAGATATCGGGAATAGCACGCATTTCGAAGGACTTAGCTTCAAATCAGTGACTCTCAGATGGTGTAGTATCTCTTCGAGCCTACTACAGTTGCTTTCAAATTCATCCCCGAGGGCTATTACGTCATCGAGGTAAAGCAGTAGGATCCTCCAGTGCAAACCTCGGAATACCCCTTCTATCAGTCTCTGAAATGTCGCTAGGGCAGAGGTAAGTCCGAATGGCAGAACTTTCCACCTCCATAACCCACCACGAGTACAGAATGCAGATTTATCCTGGGCATCGGCATCTAGTGGCACTTGCCAATGCAGTGGTCTGGTCCAGGGTTGTAAAGTAGTGAGTACCTGCCAAAGCATCAAGGCTTTCGGTGATGCTGGGTAGAGGGTAGGCGTCATGTTGAGTGACATCATTCAACCTCCTATAGTCGATACAGAATCACCAGCTACCGTCCTTCCTTTTGACCAGCACTACAGGAGAGCTCCATGCCCCTGAGGCTGGTTCAATAAGATTCTGATCTAGTAACTTTTGAAACTGTTTTTCGACTTCAACATCCTTCTCATGACCCAGACACTGGGTGGCTGACGTATCGGTCTCACTCCAGCCTTTACAGGAATGGAATGCTCCACCAATGTAGTATGCCCCACATCACAGGCATCGAAGCTAAATACAACTTGATAACGTACTAACAACTCAGAGACAATGGTTCTCTCATGTCCATTCTGGCAGTTCTGTACCGCACCGGCATACAGTTCCTCCTGATGGGCAGGAACTCATTGCTCCATCGGCTGCACATCGACTTGACTAATATAAGCTGTCAACGCAGGTGGAGCAGCACCTCCTTCGCACAGTTCATCCTCCTTCAGCTGGGTCAAATTAGCAATTTTAGTACCAGCTGGCAAGGACAACTCGTCAGACACAGGGTTCAGATACCTGACAAATAAACGACTGTTTTGAAGAGTATTGACAGTACCCGCTACCAGTACTTGTCCTCCTGTCAACCCTGTTACCATTCTCAAGGTTGGACAGTCACGGGCGGCAAGGTGGCATAAGACATTGGTCTCACTCTGAGGAGGAATATTGAGGCGACCATGAGGCCATGAGGTGAGCGTTCATGGTCGACACACTTCAGAGCTACAACTCCAATGGATAATTGTGGGCCCACTGGTAGAACGAGCTTGTAGACACTGTTCTAGTCGGCGTAACTGTTCCGCCTGAAGCTTGACTAGAGTGGGTAACGGATTTAATTTGCTATCCAGGCTCGATGACTGGGGCTTCCCTTTGGCTGGTTCTTGAGAGGCTATGGCTAATATGTCGCATTTTGCCTCACCTGTCCCAGCCTGTGGTAGGCCTCTGTAAGTTGTATAGCTTCAGGCACAGAGACCGGCTAAGCGACGTACAAGTATCTTCGCAATGCCTCATATTTCAAGGCCGTTGTGAAGCGTTCGACAACCAGAGCTGCTTGTTGCACTGCAGACTATCTCGGGTAGGCTATAACTACCAGTGTGGTAGTGATAGCGTACCCTAGCTCATGGAGAGTGCTCTTGAGAGAAACTACATGGAGCTTCTCTTGCGCTTGGCTTTTGGTCACATCGAACCTCTCCTCAGTTCAGCCACAATGTCGACTAATCAAGAGTGGCGTTTGACTGGAGCTGCCTTGCCTATAAGACTTTGGCGCATGTGGATAGCTATGAGGTTGTCATCCCAGTCATGAGCCTCTGACGCATCGAGAAAGTCGGCAAGGAGATCCCGAGATCTGCTGTGCCATTGAAGTTGGGTGTTTCCAACCCACCTAACATGGCATGGGGGGGGGTCGTACTGATGTATGACGGTTGCCCCTGCGTACGTGGATACTCTATTGGCCCCGGTTCAGCAAGCACAGGCTCCTTCACACCATCGACAGAGGGGGCTGTTGGCAAGGAGGTATTGGACATCTCCCCGTCTGTAGGGCCACTAGCTCTGTCAACAGTGACGCATCGACTTGGTATAGGTACAGTACTAGGCAAGAGAGTCGACGCTACCTCTCCGTCAGTTTCACCATACATTATCCTTCTACTCCTAGGAGTAGGTTATGACCTCGCCACTGACTTGGCAACAGACACTTGGAAGGTGTGTCTGCAAAGAAACTTTCAGGCTTCCCCATGGGCACTCCATGTTCCCATTGACTGTCTGAGTAGATCGACGAGTCTACATTAGGAGGGTTGAAGACATCGTCTGCCTGCATCCAGCTAAGTGTGAGCATCGATCGACGTCTCGACTGAATATGATGATGATTAATTTATTTGGTACAGATGTTATAAACGAGGTACAATTAAAATATAAAATAAAAAATAGTCTGGCTACTAAGAATTTAAAAGCCTAACAGAGTGTGGTAAAAACTATTTTAAAATCGAGATGTTCTACATTTAAGACTACGGCATTTCAGTGTACGAGGCATGATGGTATAGTGCTGGTGTAAAATATGACTTGCATCTGCTAAAATAGTGTCTGTGTACGCTAAAATTCTCTCTGTCACTAAAATCGAGAGATCAAAGCCACACTTACTAAAAAGGAACCGTAGGTCGACAGATGTGTGCTTAGAGTTGGGTAGCCATGAGGTTCCACTCTATCAAGCAGAGACTGTCGACTGGCTCTAGATTGACAGGAGCTATGGGTCGACTGATTCATGCATAGGGTTCGTAGGCAGAGGCCACTTCTGTCATTCCATGCAGGGCCTATGGTCGACCTGTCCTAGGTCCGATACAGCTGAGTAAGCGCATGTCCAACTCATTTCAACGGTCTACCACCCCGTCAGCATCAGGATTGCTCAACTGTGTCTGCAAAATTGGGTTTCCTATGGTGGGAGGTGTTGCAGGAGTGTGCTTCCCATGGTAGGAGGTGTCGCAGTCTGCACAACATAAATCTTGAGCCTTCTTCTTGGCCTGGGTCGAGGTGAGCTGGTTGCACTAAAATGATGGCTTGGAAGTGGAGGTTCCTCCGCTATCCCCAGGTTCTCTGTCGACGGAGTAGGCAGCATATGGAAGGTTCTCTCCAAAGAGAGACTATGTTCCTCCACAGCGCCAGTGCCACTCTGTTGCAGACTTGAGGTAGCTTACCCGACATTGTCACTGTTGACCCAACCACCTCCCTGGATCGACATCGTAGTGACATGTCCCTGCCTTCCTCAGGCCCCACTACACACAGCACATTGCATGCAATTAGCGAATAATTAGCGCCCACCACAGAATTCGACTGACTGGCCGTGCCAAGCGATTGTCTGTGCTCGGTGATCGGTGAGTCTGGGTTACTGGCTTGACCAAGCAGAGCTCGTCGACACATCTCTAGCATTCGACGCCAAGACTGGCTGTCTGGTGTGTCTGCCAATGCCGAGTATTGCCAATAGGTACACATGCAAGAGGTATCCCAATCAACCACACTGACTCCTTCCTGACTCCTAAGAACCCAAGTCGACAGTTGGTCCGCAGATAACTTATAAACCCAGCTTACTGCTTAAGCTACAAAAGGAAAATGTTGGAAACAAATGGAAAAAGAAGAATAGAGTAAGAGAAAGACAGTAACACATGCTTGCACACAAATTACTAACCAAATCAAACAAAATACAGGTTTACCAAAATCTGCACTGATGCTCACCGGTGAAATGGATTTTATGGTGCAGTTCAGTTCCTTCCCTGTTATGCAGCAACTTGTAGCATTAATGGGTTACTGAAGCAATAATGGCCTACTGAAGCAATAATGGATACAAGCAACACAAGACGTCTCTGGCGGGGCCTCTAAACTTTGGTAGGAAGTTTATTTAGCCCCTTGGAGAAGTACAACAATGGTAGAAGAAGGTGAGTAGATGGTACAATACTGTTTGTCAATTTATGCATGTATCTACTCCGACAACAAGACTGAAACATACTGGTATATGACAGCATTACTATGGTAACTGTCCCATTAATGGCTTAAGAGTTTGTAATGCATAGTATTCATAATATACAGGGAATGCATTGCAATACATAAATCTGCATAAAGCAAGGTAATTATATAATGTTATTGCAATCCCACTAGATGGTATAGCGTCCCCATATTCTCAGCAACAGATAACTTGGATCTTGGCTAGATAATAGAGGCAGCTGTCTACATCTGTAGGATACATCTGCAGCCAGCATATAAAGTGCTGCATCATCTGGGGAAGTCATCTGTCTTCTACTAATCGAGGTGCAAGCATCTTCACTAGGTGCAGCTGGGAGGCTGGCAGTTGCCTATGCAATCAAGATGCAAGAATTCACATCCATAACAATATTATGATACATGGCATTGATAGGAAATGCGCTACTGTGATAAATTCGGCCAATGGTGCGCACACGTAGGGTCCCGAGAAAGGCTCGTGTAGCAGCACCTCGTTAGTGAGGTCCCGGGTTTTATTCCCGTTTAAGGTCAAATATTGATTTCTCTGCTAAAAATCCTTGGCAAGAGTCTTAACCCGAAAGTTGCTCCCTGCATTCTAATCAGCAGGTAAAATGTTGGAGGTCTAAAAGTAATATTCATATAATGCCCTCGGGCGAATTGGATACACTTGAAAGAAGAAGAAGATTATTATATGCTGATGAGTCTGGCACTGTATTACAATGGTCAGACATAAATATTAATGTTTAAAATGCAATTACTATTACATTGAATATATTATTGCTGCTTGAACGCACCGTGGCATTGCACACCTAAATTCAACAGACAAGCTTCTGATAAACTTTTTCTATACTGCTTTATATTCATAATGTATATATGCAATACCAGCAGCCTGATAGTGTTACACAGTTGAAGACCCGTAATTCAAAGACCACAACCGCTAGGATCTCGCCTATCTATGGTGGATTCGGGGTTGGGGATTCGGGTATACCAGATCAACCATTTCTGTTAACAAAGCAAGCGATTGTGATCTTAGGTCTTCATAGAAGCCTAAAAGGGTTTCAGCTGCAAGTTGAACTTACCATAGGTAACTCCAGGCACTGCTAGATCTGTCTTATTGCTGTTCACTTGATCCAGTATGTATTCTGCAGCTAATGCCAAAGACAGTGTAAAAGGATCTACTTTACCATCTTTGTCACATGTTGCAGTTGGATTAGTTTCTAGTAATGCTACCAGATGTACACTATCTGTCTGTGAACCTGAAATGCAAAACACGGACTACGACCTACACCTTTCCATCTACATGTAGATAAAAATTAAAAAAATTCATGGTGTCTAGTTGGTGGTAAGAGTGATAATAAATATGGTGGTACTGGTTGCAGTTCGAATGCGAGAACGATTTTGTCTGTTTTTCCGACACATGTCACCAACATTGGAATGTTCAGCATTGGGACATTCCTCACATTTGTGCTTTTATTGGTCTACACAGTCCCCACAAATTTCTTAATAGCTCTAAAAAGTACTTTTTACTACCTCTGAAAAACTAAACATGCTAAAATTATAGCAGGTAAATTAAAATTCTGTGACTGATGTAGGCTCAGTATGTTAACTTAATGCCTCTCTAATCACAAGCAGTGCTGGTGTCCTCAAAATGTATAATTTGGTAATGTTGATTTACGGTTCAGGGAAAGTCACGTTGGATGGATGTATGCGTCGGTGTCTTGTACGGTTACTGAAATATCATAAAAATAACAGCTATTATTAAAGAACTCAGGATAGAAAAATGAGAGTGAAGTAATGGATATAAAATTTTAAATTATCCAGCTATGTTCAGAGAGAAGACATCCTTGATGTCAGAATATTTGTTATTTACAGACTTTTACCTTAACTATCACATACCTGTACACACTTTGGTCTCAGAAACTGGTGCTTGACAAATAGTTATCAGTATGATACATGGTATCACCAGCATGTTGGTAGATCACTATGTGAATCGTTCAGAGATAGACAGCACCTGCCTATACGTGCGATAATGTGTACATGTGTATCAGCTAAGTAGAAAACACTTAATGTGGCCATTATGCATATGTATGTGTGGTATTTATGTTACATAAGCAAGCGAAAACAAATATATTTTGCACGCTTGACCTCTCTCACAGCAATGGTGTACAAATATATATTGTCACACAATGACACTGAATTAGCTCCAGCATTTAAGACATTTCCATCATGTTGTTAGGAAATAATGTTGAATAGTTTGACAATAATTCATAGTAGTACTAAGTATGTAGGCAATTTTCCTAATGGTTGATCTTCAATGTCACTATAATTCTAGTAAATCATCATTTAAGTGTATATCTGTGTCACTTCAAATTGTAAAAATTTTTTCGTTCCAGCATTTTCACTTGCCACTTAAACTCAAACTGCAGAGCTCAATTCTGGTATAACAACAAAGTCTGTTTGGAGACAAACAGTAAATTTTATTAACATTCATGGTGCCTGAACCGACCTTATGGTAGAGCTGTCTTACGTCTTAATAAAGCACAAGCTTGCGGAGTTATGCTCTCTAATGCCGATTCACATACTTTCTTAAAATGAAAAATAATATAATGAGGTGATCACATGCTATATTGGGCTCAGCCCTTTCCTGTTCCTCTTCCATTCACAAGCCAATTTGAATTGAAAAATTGTTGTTTTGTTGAACCCACAAATGCAGTAATATCCACTAATCTAGAAACAACCACAAACGGAGAATTTTTAACCACTAATGTAGAAATTATGCTGACCACAAATGTAGTAATTTTTAACCACAAATGTCACAATTTTGCTAACATTTGTGTTTCCATAAGTGTAGTACTTTTTTACCACTAAACTCGAAAGTCAATCTCATTGGATTAATTTCTAACATTGTTGGTTTCAATATTGTATGACATTAGAGAGTTTCAGTAAGCAGTTCTCAGATTGATGCAGCTGGTGGCCAACTTGTCATTCAACTGGACCAGGCTGTCCATATCCACGGCTTTCTGCAACACATTGTTGCCGATTACCTAAGAGATTTATTTTGGTGCTGTGCTCTCTAAAACACACACATGTACGGGTTAATAAACTTAGCAGTTCCCATCGGCACAAAAGCTCTTAGCTAGATGTGGAAACAGATGCCGTCCACCTGCCATCCTACGTTATGCAAATGTGTGTATGACGTGGGTCAATGCAGGTATACATGACACGGGAGCAGATAACTCCATGTCGAAACTCTCAAACAAACTAAATGTTATTTTCAAACACTGCATTTTTAGAAAAATTCACAGTCAGAACTATTGAAAATGTATCGCTAATGAACTGATGCATCCATGGCTCATAATAATTAATTATCGGATGTCAAACTGCTTATAATTCATCGAACCAAAATATTAGTTTATCAAAGTTCACTCATACAGCTATACATTGTAATAAGTCTAATACAATATTTAACCTGATAAACATACAGTAGAAAAAATCAAATCAAGAACCACACTTTCTTGGATTTAGCATTTTTAAAATTTTGCATTTCCCATTGTATTGATTCCCATTGTAACGTCAAATCAGTCACTATGGTGATGGCATTCCCTGGTCACATGGCTAACTAAAGTACCCAATAGTACCCAAAGCATAGGTGTATCCAGTAGACAGGCATCCCAGCTTTCGGCTATTGCTTAATGGTTACTGTGCAATACTCTTACAGATAAAATATAATATATTTTAATAATTGCAATATTAGCCAATGCTTATTAACCGATGCTTGCAGTTGGAGGCCGACCCGGGGCCGACAGTTCCATAAATAGATATAGTTCACAAAATGTTGTGTTGACAAAATTGTGTTCATAATCAGTAGGCATTATGAGTAGCATTATGAGTAGCATGGGTAGGCATTATATAAGTAGCATAATAAAGCCTTAAAATAAAGTATTGCTATTGCGAAATGAGAGTATATTTATTATCCCCAAGGGGATAATAAATATACTCTAATTTCGCAATAGCAACACTTTGTGATTTATTGTATAATGAGGGCCTTCTATAATAATGGCCTTTTATAATCCTATTATAGACGGCCCTGTGTAGAATAGTGGTTGTAAAAATATTATGAGTTTCTGAAACTCATAATATTTCTACAACCACTATACATGTACACAGGGCCGTCTATAATAGGATTATAAAAGGCCCTTATTATAGAAGGCCCTCATTATACAACAAATCACAAAGTGTTGCTATT
>JAOQGN010324240.1:0-11268 GCA_027564295.1 Himantozoum antarcticum
TATTTTTTATCTGATATATTATTCATGCTATCAGAAGAACACACACAAAAATTCATGGCGGTGTTGCATTACAGTCATGAGATATAGCTTTTAAAATCCTCAAAACTCATATAACATTGTATTGAGCCCAATTGAAATTGACACCAGAAGTGAAAGAAGTGAATCAGCCCATCAAAATTAATTTCTGTCAACGCACGATTGGTTTATTCAATGTAGCTACTTCTGGTGTCAACTATCTGAATGCCCAATGTTATGCTATATGATTTTAAAGATTTTAGCCACCGATATCTCGTAACTGGAATACGGCACCGGTACAACTTTTGGTAATTGCCCTTCTGATGATATGAGCAATTCAGAGTTGAAAACCATTTTTAAAAATCTCTATAGTTTTGGAGTTACAAAATAGCTAAAATATGGGCAGAGCTCACATTAGGCGTATTGTCTGACAACTGGCAGTTTGGTACAACAAATTCTGAACTACAAATTCCTTTGTAGTTCAGATACCTTGACTATGACATAGATCTTGGAATTTTAAGGGTGAGGATTTAGCGTCCTAAAAATTAAATTGGAAACTTATTCTTAAGCTCGCTGACCAGACTGAAAGGGAATTTTACAGGAAGTTCTAAGAAAATTGGATCTATCCATTATCTATTCACAATCTAAGCCAATTTAGAGTTCTCAAAAATGTAACTACAATTGGCCCTCAATTGCAGAGGATATATTATACATCACAGAATTTAAGAGTATCATAGCCAGGATGGGTATTGACATAGTCTGACATCCTTTGGTTGAATGTTACTAAAAACAAAATGTGTGTCTGAAATAAAAATAAAAATATAATTATGAGAAAAATTAGCAACATTTAAAGGATCTTGATAACCAAATTTACTTCGCGACTATTATACAAATGAGCCACTTTCTAGAAACCTAACAGAACCGTCGTCAGTAAAACAAGATAATTAAATTCTAAACAAACAGTTTCATTCTAATAGCCAATGAAAATTTCTTTCTAGAAATCTAGTATAAACGAGTGCATATTCATGGGCATTGAAGTACAACATGTGTAGGAAAGTCTCACCGATTTCAATAGCAGCATTTGGAAGGCCATTTCGGCCTGGTATAGTTGCCTCGGGGGCTTGGAGAGTCCACGTGCCAGCTATATCCTGGATTTCCTCACTAGTAGGAGAAGACAGCCATTGCATCTCCTCCAGGAACACATCATCTTCAAGTGTTCTAAAGCTGTTAGCATTCCATCCATCAGCATTACGTCTCCAATATGCAGAACGTAAAGCTACGCCCCGACCATGAGCTTCAAATGGCATTTCACAACTTACTGAGTTATCCACAAACTTTTCAACCTGCATGAAGTAAAACACAACATTGTATACCAACAGAGAACAGTAATGCCAACAGTAACAATATTGGCAATGTGATATAGACATTTGAAAGGTTAAAAATGTTAAGAAGTTAAAATCTGTTAGCTGTCTCCCAAGTGAGACAATTTTGATTGCCTTTAGTAGGACCCTACCAAGGATTGAACCCAAGTTTCCTGCATCTGTGGCGAATGTTCTACCACGAACCACTAAGCCTCTGTCTGCTCATATTTCTTCCTACCACACCAATTGTTGTCAATGATAAATCATGTGTTCCATTTAATCTATTGCGAACTACATTTGATGACGATTTCGGCAATTCGTTCGAACTGCGTAAAATTCGTCTGGATCTATTGTACATGCATTGGGTTATTGCAATATAATCCAACACACACAGCAAATGCGGGTTAGAGGTTTGCTGGAAGTCTTTTTAGCCAGAATACTACAGCTTGGGCTCAAACCTCCAATCATCGGACTACAAGAGCAAGCCGCTATCAACTACGCCACTCTGACAACCCATGACTACTCATCTCTCATGTGACCTGGGCCATGGAGTTACAAAATACTGCAATAATCTGTCTCCCTCTGCTAAGAGGGTATCAAACTATCACAGAGCCCAGGCAATAGTGAAGGGGGAAGGGGGAAGCGGGGGGCAAGAGGGGCAGCTGTCATGACCCAGTATCTATCACCGACCTAGGTCGTACCAGAGAGGGGGAGGGTAGGGTGAACCTCACCTCAAATGGAGAGGGGGAAGAGGGAAGAGGGGTCGGTATAGATATTACAGTACAAGACTATGAGTGACAGAATGATAAACAGTTTATTATTGTAACAAGTATCAAAAGGAAAACTGTCCCTTACAAAAGTGCTAAAGGAAGTTCTGCTCCACCATGGGCACATAGCCATATATATATAGTAAAAAGGGTGGGCGTGGTTAGGCCGGTTAGTCCGACCTAACTAGAGGTTAAAAGGGCAACAACAGTATGCCATAGAACAATGTAACTGACTGATGGTCATACGATTATGCTCAAGTCCTGAACAGACCATCAGCCGGTACATAAAATAAATAACAATAACAATGGAACGGTAAACAACTGAGCAACAACTAGGGGACAGTAATAATTAATCAACTCCATCACAATACATTTCCACTCCAAAGCAATACTGCCTGGGATTCTCTATAATTATAAGATTTGAGCAAGTGGGTGTTCTGGCTCTCTTTCAGTGAGCAAATACCCGTCAACATTACGAGCAGCCATGCAAACAAAAACGGATTTGGCATGCACTTTTTTGATCAAGCCTTGAAATAGCCTCTGAACATAATATGACTTGTATTGATCAGATCAATCAGATCAACAAATATGAGCGGGTAGCCAAACAAGTACAGCTCAACAGCAATAGAAATGAATGGCCTTGAGCTGGTAAGATGAGATTCATGTTTGCTTATGTCTGTGTCTTTAAGTGGCACCTTGACAACCCTGTCAATGCTTCTTTAGCACAGTATAAATATATAGATTATAATATAATCTATTCTTTTTGCTCATTACTGGGTCATTATTGAACATATTGATATATTATATTACTATATACATGTACTTTGAAATATTACCTGTTCTAACTCAATATGATAGCTAACTGTGGCCGAGTCTGAATTGAGCCATTCATTTTGCTTATTGTGAGTGAGTAGTATAGCAGCAGGGACAGTGGACATATCACACTGCACCAACACTGGGCTGTAAGTAGTGTCTGCTCCATCAATATCCACCCAATACCAACCACTATCAGGGAAACCATAGCGTAACTGTGCCTCCGCGCATGTCTCTGCAACTACAAGAGCAGACATTAGTATAGATAAAAATGCACCGAGTAACACTCCATGAGCAACGATGCATTATTAATAGAGTGGAAATAAGTATTTGTGGTGAAGAAAAAACTGCTATGATTGTATAAATTAAACATTGTATTGTACATATATGTACATTGTATAGTACATATATGTACATTGTCTTGTACATATAAGTACATTGTATTGCACATATACATGTATGTACATTGTAGTGTACATATATGTACATTGTATTGTACATATATGTACATTGTAGTGTACATATATGTACATTGCATTGTACATATATGTACATTGTCTTGTACATATATGTACATTGTATTGTACATATATGTACATTGTAGTGTACATATATGTACACTACAATGTACATATATGTACATTGAATTGTACATATATGTACAATGTCTTGTATATATATGTACATTGTATTGTACATATATGTACATTGTATTGTACATATATGTGCATTGTATTGTACATATATGTACATTGTATTGTACATATATGTACATTGGCCTACATTGTATTGCAACATATTTTTTTTGATCTCAAATTAAATGCCTTGTTTATGGTCTGGTAGGTGCTGGATTACAATGAGCAGGGAGGCTAGGGGTTCATACTGCAATTGCAAGGTCAATGGCGTAATAGCCTTCTCGGAGTCACCCTGTATTGTGGGCTGCTACATGTTATCATTACACTAGGACACTGTAGCAACTTATTATTTAGTATAATATAATATACACATTGTGAGCACTGATGAAAACCATGCTCGTTACGAATAGTTATGGGGAGTACGTACACTGAATCCACTTTAATTAACTTGACTTTGTGAATTAGGAAATTGTCTCCACTTTTTACTTATAACTCTGCTTGCATACGTAATTTGTTTGGAAGAATTAGTGCTAATAATTATAATTATAATAACTACTTATTATAAAAGCACTACAGGTACTACAAGCGAAAGCACAACATAATGATTAATGCTGCACATATATTTTGTTTTGCATCGTTTTCGGTGGTATTCCAGTAGCCAATAGCCAATAGCCAATAGCAAATCAAGGGAAACCTGCCTGGCCTCGGGTATAAAACACCACAGTATCCAACACTTATCCAACGTATCCACAGTATCCAACACTTTTTGTTGCTCTCGTAGTATAAGTTATGAAAAACATAATTTAAAAATAATGACAGGAGGGTCAAACAAAGTGATTGGGAAACATTTGATAATGGTTTAGAGCTTACCTGGTAAACCTGTAAATTGCCAAACTACACAAAGACCACTTTGACCTGAGTTGATGGGCGTTACTTGCTTGAGTCTAACAAACCTAGCAATAACAAACTTGGCATTGTCAAGCAGAGTGTTCTCACTAGCCACTGCACCATTGTTCGCATTATAGTATTCCTATAAATAGCAAATGTTAGTAAATGGTAAAGTATTAACTTAGTAAATACTAACATTTACCACTAACATAGTAAATGTATTAACATATATTTTATCAGGAGGAAAGTAATATGCATTACTGTATATAATTAGCCTTGGTTCAGGGGCGTATATTATGTGGAATTCAACCCCCTAACATTTACAAGATTGCCCCGCAATTTTGTTGTTGTTACGGGGTTGGGAAAAATGTTAGTGGGTTGAACAATTTTGTTAAGGAGTTGAAAAATTCTGTTAGGGGTTTGAAAACAATCTGGGAATGGTTTGAAAAAATCTGTTAGCGGCTTGAAAACATCTGTTAGGGGATTGACTATTGATATTTTTTATGGTTTTGATGAAAATTAGACTGAAAAAAAATTAAAAATAGAAATTTTTTTTAAATCCTTTTCTTTAGCCTCAGATTCAACCACCCCCCCCCCCAACGTTCGGGTGGTCGGCGGTGCTTGGTTTACTTATATTTTATAAATTTCGATTTGTATTTTAACCCAGTTACTTGAAAAAATTTACGTAAATATTTTTCAATTACTTGCCATAAGAGTGATAACAGCAAAGTTTGCGTAATATTAAATATAATAATCGGTACATGTATAATATATATATATATTATATAATTATGTAAGAATTTACATGAATTAAATTAAATTTATACACCAGAACAATACTCATGTTTACTGATTGTAAAGATTAGTAGGCATGGAACGAGCCTAGATTATTACGATGGAGTCGAGTTTCGCACCTGTAAGCCTCGAGTCGAGTCGAGCCGGCTTACCGAAAGCAACAGCCAGAAGCCCACCAATATGTTAATCACTCAATAACAATGCACAAAACCTAGGAATTATATTATTAGCGGTCAGATGGCCTATACAATATTAATTAGTCTTCAAGCCCGCTTATGCTGCTAATGGTGTACATAAAGGTAATGGCATTATGATATATGCTGAATAATTTACATAATTATGTGAAATTTGCAATCAAGCTAGAAAAATGGTCTGTTTATTTTCACATTAGAAACCCAAGTGAAACTGAAACATTAAAAACTACTAGTGTATCCTGTAGAAAGATGTTGAAAGACGTAGAAGACATTCTGTGTCACAAATCATAACATGTTGTGGTGTCAGGAACTTGATTGATTGATATTTTCCTCCTTGTTCACAAAATAGTTCCACATTTTTCAAGTTTTTGTCATTTTCCCAATTCCCATCCAGATTCTGAATGAATAGCCTTTAACAACAAGGCACTATTTATCTTATCACCATGAACTTCAGATAATGCATATGAACAGTGACAGTGACATGAGGGTGACCAGTTTATTAGGTTATTGGGCTAACACTTTCCTTTGTTTTGGAGGTAGAATTACAATAACCAAATAGCATCAGCTTCTAACTTGTACTGGTAATTGATAATGTAAACGTACAATAAATGCACATAAATGTCTATCAAAATAGCTACGCTCAGTCTCTATTTATATAACAGCAGTCTACTAGTAAGAGTATGCGCTATATAATTGCATTACAGTATGATATAATATGTGATATAACAGGTTCGGTTTTCTTTGTTGTGTGATTCGAGGACCGAATCTCAGAGTTCGTTGCACTCGAGTTCGTGAGCTGAGCAGACTCGTTATGCTCGCTCCATGGCTAAAGCTTAGGTTTAAAACTTTAGGTTTGAAAACAAAGAGGCGCCAAGCACAGGAATCCTGAGTTGAAATTACAATCTTGCAAGCAGGATAAAACAGGCAGCCGTGAAGGAGCCTATAATGCATTCAGTTTTGCGACTGAGCACACCCAGGCAAATTTCAGGTTAAAAGCCTCGACCACCACAGGCCTTATCACTGATAGCACAGCATGTACCCCAGTCGCTTAACTTAATCAAGTGAGATGGCACACAAGGGAATCAAACCGGGTCACCTGCATGATGATTGTGTCCAGAGCTATCCATAATCTCTTGCTTGAAAAGGTTACCACTAATATCAAAATCAATGCCAACAACAGGCAGAATGCATGCATATTACCTTGCAGTCAGAAGATCCAGCTTCTTTAATGCACTCAAATTGTTCACCATCGGTGCTGATGTGCAACTGGAAGTACTTGGCTCCGTAGCTGTATGAGTTATACTTGCCCTAAAGCAGTGGAAAATAATACAATGTTACATCTGAATAGGGAGTCGAGTAGGTGACACATAGAGAGCAGTAAATAACACAGGTAGTTTCCACTCATACATTTCAACACAAAGTATATTCAAAATGTGTAGTAATATGATGGGCAATTATATTCAAAATGTGTAGCAATATGATGGGCAATGTAGGCAGCAACTCCACTTACGGTACATCCTATTTCAGTTGTAGCGGTCACTGTCAGAGAATATACAATGAGATGTACTTTGGATTATTCTCTTATTTACAGATTATGCATAATATAGTTTTACAATTTTTTTCCGCATATTTGTATGTGCTTATCATATATTTTCGGGGAATATCCCTGCAAACTATGTTTATTTCAAATTTATTTATCTGAAAGGTATCAAAGAAATGGAATAAACTATTTAACTAGTCTATTTGACTAATTAATAGATATAATGCCCAGAATCCGTAGGTCATGATTCTTTAATTCTAAACTCTTTGCCAGTTGGGATCAGAGCTGACAACTTGATATGTACAGAGAGTTTGCACAAATATTTTATATTCCATTTATTCAAAATAAGTAACAATTATTGACAACAACCATAAAGCATGCGAAAATGATAACATATTATACACAACTACTGATTAGGTGATTTGGGCAAATTGACAGTTGCAATCGCCCGTTTTAGTTGTTTTATTGTTACAATTATATTCCTTAATCTGCACCATGTTCTATCTGGTACAGACTTCGCCATCAAACCCACAACTTAGCAGGAAGAGTCCTCCATGCTAGTCCGCTCCGCTATCTAATTATAGAGATCAAACAAACTGGCGTTACATTAGCGCTACAGTGGTACTACATTGATGCTACATTGGCACTCTAACGTGGAGCTACAGCGATGCTATATTGGGGTAACATTGGCACTACCTACATTGTGATTGGCGATACATTGGGATAACATTGACACTACCTACATCGGCGCTACATTCGCACTACATTGCACTCACTCTGTATTTGACAGTAGCAAGGTCATATACAGTGGGGAACTCACTCTGTATTTGACAGTAGCAAGGTCATATACAGTGGGGAACTCGATCTGTGCAAACTCATCGTCTGAAGTAGTGCTGGCAGTCCAGCAGAAATAATAATATGATGGTGAGAGATACGCCACTGTGGCATAAACAGTATGGTATGGATTGGAACTAGCCGTATATGCATCATTACTAAGTTCAATATCTGGATACATCACTAAAAATAAATAGAACAAATAATGTAACATCAAATAAGGAGACAAAATTCCGGATATATATAGGTACTTATTCAAAGCAATTTATGATAAACTTCCTTCTTGGTTCAGTCGGATCGCCGGAGTTTTGCCTAGATAAAGCCTAGCTTTACCTAGGCGAAACTCCGGCATTCAGACCAAACCAAGAAGGAATTTTACCAAAGTTATCAGCGGCACACTTGTACAGTATGAACCCACCTGAGCAATTCATGTTTCAAAATAGTAGGGTATGATAGTTTAGCCTAATGGGCGAAAGCTTGTCATAGAACGTGTATGCATGACAGCTACATGTATCAAGATCACATACTTTCGGATAATTAAGGAAGCCGCGTAGTTAACAAAACTGTAGTGTAGCAAACCCGTAACTATATGACTTCATTCAAACCCCAATTCATAAAAATATGATGTTTTTGCTGCACTCTGGTTTTGCCAACTATCTTTACCATAGTTAAGACAGTAAAATAATAGCACAGGATGCATTGCAATTCAACAATAAAGAATAGGGAGTAAATACATTATTACATTATCATACAATATTACTCCAAAAGTTATATTTATATACATGTATATACAAAGTACCGGTATATATAAATGCCACCTGTAGTACTATCTTTCACACAGTTTCTAGCTTTCCACATTCTACACTCTCGGAAGCAAATTGATGGTAGATTCAACAAAGACTATGCATGCAATGACTACCGAATTATAAATCAATATCTCCCGAGTCTTGACTAATTATCATCACAAATGTCATGGGTAGTACTATGATAGATGTTACACGGTCTAGCTGAAACAAACCTTTCTTCCGTCCATGGAACCCAATTCGGAGCTTGATACCTGATGATGCCCAAGTTAAAGGTGTAATTTTCATATGCCTAGTTTCAACAACAGTAGGTAGAACTGCAGAATGTTCATCATGCGAAGGTGCAGTAAAGGTCTGCAAATAGCAGAAAAATTTCTTTATTACAGTTAATATACATAATAGTGAATAGGCTTTGGGATTTTTGTTATTAGCCATTTCATGATATTTTAGCAGATGAAGAATTGCTATGGTGTTGAGTTACATTCTATCGGACCCTTATAGTTTTCTGTACTGCCAAACTTTGATTCTTTTCCCCTACAGAACAATGGCAGTGAGGCACGCTAGCAGATATATATGTATGCATGTATGTATATTATATATATGCATGCATGCATGTTTTTAATACTTTTAGCATAGCATACGAGTAATACAATCTGATAGATAAAACTGAATAAACACACAGATAAAAAAATAGGAGAATTGTATCTAAACCACGACACATAAATGTTTGTACATATCTTCATTATTGAAAAAGGTAATCATGTTGTAAGGAAAAACCCATCAGAGCGCTTGGTGGTTCTGGCTCTCTGGGGATAGAATCTAGACTATTTATGGCGGGATGATGTTCGACACTTATTTACTAAAATACGATAATGAGGGGATGGTCTTGCTGTTTCAAAATCTTACAGAAGTGATCTGAACATAATTTAATAAGAAATAATTCAGTTAACATAAGCAAAAATCTTAATCATTCATTCAGATAAGCAAAATAGCCTGTTGGTCTAAAGGCCTTTCCTCTTGACCAATATCTCAAAAGTTCAATAATAATATGGAGAGTGGACCATACTGCCACCAAGGTTTGCTAAATTTATTAGTTTTTGTTAAGTATTGCATTGCAAGGGTCAAGGACAAGTGCAAGTGTACCCATTTGTATTATCATCTACAATGTATCTACCTACTGAATAAAAAGTAATATTGATTGAGTATGGCAGGAGTGACAAATTGTATATAAAACAAGCAAACATTTCAATTCGCTTAGTTGACTTTCATTGGGGAATCAATATCTGTTTATTGAATTTCACAAGACGAAAAATAATTGAGCTTGTCTTGTTACATAAAGAATATGGTAACAATTAAAAAACCGGAAGATTCCAGAATAGCATTGCAAACCGGCGACAACACAGAAGTTATATCAATAATGTGAACGTCATGCGATGTACAAACATGTGGAAAACTGCACAACATGGCATGAAAATTGCTTGTACATGAACATGGCGAACAAGCTCTAAATTACGGTACATTACCTTATTACAAGACTTATTACAAGTCATGTACAGGTATATGTCATGTACAGGTATATGTCATGTACAGGTATATGTCATAAGGTATATGTCATAAGGTATATGTCATAAGGTATATGTCATAAGGTATATGGAGTAAGGTATATGGAGTAAGGTATATGGAGTAAGGTATATGGAGGGATTCATAACAATAACACTTATTTGTGATGATATCGATAATTATTATCTTATTCCAGAGCTCACTCCATATTACAGATCTAACCCGTAACCAATCCGACGATGATACACTAAATAGTAGGTCCACCTTTCTCCTGTCGAATAGAGCTATTATTATATTATATTATATTATATATATTAAATTATATATATTATATATATCAGCTATATGCCGTGACATAAATTTCACTTTTATCCCGTTTTATATTTAAAAAAATTTAGGTAATATTATATGAAGTCAATAAATTATATACTGTATTTGAAAATGTCAATAAATAATATATTACTAAGAAATATATGTCAAGCGCAACTGCCAATTCCTGAGACAGGATACCACCAAGATTGGCATAAACACTGTGGGATGCACATTGCACATACAGGCAGCACAATATTAACTAGGAAACCGGATGTGTCATTTATTTATAAGACAACACCTCCAAAAGATCTACTGCAGGTGGAGACAGATCTATATATCCTGAACAAAGCAGTGAAAACAGGATCTGCTACAATTTCAGCTATCGGGATTTGCTAATCAAAAGTATAGCACCTAGCAAATACATAGAGAGCAGTTTTAACTCTAAAAAAAAAAATTAAAATTAAGATATAGTGTCTTGAGACAGTGCCATAGGGTGTCTAGAGACAGTGCCAGGGGGGTCTTGAGACGGTGCCAAGGGGGTGTGTTGAGACAGTGCCAGGGGTGTCTAGAGACAGTGCCAGGGGGTCTTGAGACAGTTCCAAGGGGGTGTGTTGAGACAGTGCCAGAGGGTGTATTGAGACAGTGCCAGAGGGTGTATTGAGACAGTGCCAGGGGGGGGGGTCTGGAGAGGGTGGAAGGGGGTTTCGGGAGGGGGTGGGGGAGGGGGTGGGGGGGGGGTGCGGGGGGTGTG
>JAOQGN010324351.1:0-14458 GCA_027564295.1 Himantozoum antarcticum
AATTGCTTCCAGTTTAGAACTGTTGTTGCTGGAGATCTACATGACCACATATTGTCTCACGCAACCACAATGACTTCCACAGCGCAAACATTACCTGTATGTGGATGCAGCTTACCTTTGGGAGGATGCAGCGTCTTGCCATTGTCTCTACACCAACCAACTGGAAATATCTGGATAGAGCTTGCATTAGTCCAATAGTCATAGCAGTCTAAATACCCATCAAAGTGCAGCCTGATCCTGTGACCTTTGACCTCAGCCACCGTCATGACACAGAAGTTTGTGGGGTGTAGAGGATCAATGCCCTCTAACTTCACACCCACGGAAAAGAGGCTAACAAATGTGGCAGGAGGCTGTAAAAATGAGAGATCAGTGTGTATATTGGTAGATATCAATATAATTATGTGATAGTAGAGATGAGTGTATGGATTAATTAGGAGAGACTGGAGAACAGCGTGTGTAGTATGAGCGGTATCAAGCAATATTTATAAATTTTTACAAATCAACGAAATTACTCTTTTCACAAATATTATGGTACATCGATTGAGAAGGGTCAACAATCCAGCGAAGCTTACAATAACTGTAGCCTGTATTCCCTAACCTTTGCATGGGCAGCCTTCTGGTGGCCCAAACCGAAATGCTCAGGAATCTAGGTTACACTAACTCTAGTCTCGACTACTGAAGCAATTCTGAATGGCAAAGAGATGATAACTCTCAAATTGTTCCATGCATATTAATTAGTGTGTTGTTTGCTACAACTCTTTCAATTGATCATTGCTACTATCATGCATGTAGCTGTCCATTTCATGTTCATATTTGATTCCAAAATATTCAAATAATTTCACTATCTTCAGGAGAGTTATTACTACATGTATGTGATGATCATTAAATTATGCAGGGCCATGCTCCAGCAGGGCCATGCTCCAGCAGGGACATGCTCCAGCAGGGACAAGCTCCAGCAGGGACATGCTCCAGCAGGGCATGCGATTTTAAATCGCCTGGTGAGTGATTACCCACACTCCCTAAATTTTCAGACACTACCAAGGAGAGCAGTTTTGCGACGCGCTAGAGTTTCACCGAGCAGTAGCAATGTTTGCGAGTAGTTTTGAAAAGAAATTTAAATTTGAAGTTCTTTTTTGTAATATTATATTGTGTTTCTACAGTTAACATGGGTATTTCAACATCTGAGGGGAGTGAATGTGCATGCAAGGAGAGTGATTTAGATTCTTGTATTCTTCATACCAGAGTGAGCTCTAATTGTACAACAACTTTCAAAATCTATGAAAAGATGGATAGTGAAACTCACATTCCAGGAGAGTGTTTGTGTACACTCCTTGGCCAATTTCCCAGGTGAGTGAAGGTGTGCGAGAGTGATTGAGCACCTCAAATGGCATGCCCTGATCATGTGACTTTCATGAAACTCTCTACTAACTAGACGGTTATCCTAAAAAGGTAACCTCTACATTCTCAGATGTAACTCAGTCCTCGAGAGGCTGGCTACTAGTTTACCTCATTAATGAATAGATAGTCCGGAGCAGCTTTCAAACGGTCCACGGCTAAAAAATCTTCATACTTGAACAGCTTGGTTTTCTTTGCTGCAAAAAAATAATAATTCACATAAATATAACTAGAAGCTTATAATACGGGTACAATTCTACGACGCGAGAACATAATTTATACTCTTTAATCATTGCATGTGATGCAATGGTTACAGAGTTATTACATTATTACATTCAGTATTTCCAGAAGTTGTCGGCCAACCCAATTCATTTGATAACGTAAGAGTAAAGTTTCACAGGTGTACCTAGCTGCAAGAACACAGTACAGTTGCCATGGCAGAAGTATGAAAAGTACCAAGTGGAAAGTATTTCGTTTTTATGGATATTCACAAGAACAAAGTAGCTTCGCCCTATCAAAACTTATAAAATTACTGTAGATATTATTTTATTATGCTAAAGAAGTCATGAAATCAGTTAGCTAAAGTGGTTGGCAAATTTAAAAATGAAAAATCAGTTTAAACTACCGATTTATTTATAAATTGTGTTTTACACCCTAAACAAATTATCAAAAGCAAATTTCAATTTCTTATCCCCAAAAGACAGGTCATAAATGTCAGTCCTGCACCTCCATCTACTTAATGATTTATTTACACTGTTAATGTAAATTCAATGGTCAATTCAGTACACAAAACTATTGGCTGCAGCAATAACAAGTATGTTGTTCATTGTTCAAGTATGTTGTCCATTATGTGTTCATTATATAATAACTTTCTATAATAAGTTGCCCACGTTGGAGACACAGCCTCATGACCCACTTATTTACATGTACATATATACATGTGAATGTACTATATTTATGTAAACATATAAGGTATGTATATGTATGTATGTATGTGTGTGTGTGTGCGTGGGTGTGTGTATGTATGTATGTATCTATATGTGTAATACATGTGTATGTATCTATATGTGTAAAGATAAGTTCTATTACACATATAGTTATAATCACTCCACTTTACTGTGTTGAGTGCTTTACCATATGTTTTGGTACAAATTTTATTCTGTATATATATATATATGTGTGTGTGTGTGTGTGCATGTATATGTGTGTGTGTGTATGCATGTATATATATATTGATGCAAATATATAATAAACTCACGTTTGATTTTCTTGTCCTCTATACAGTCCATTCTAAAGTTTTCTTCATATGCGCTCAGATACGAGGCTCTCTTCTTCTTTCTCTTTCCAGGTACATTGTGACCACCTCCAATGCCATTTACTGCTTTGACCCCTCCTTTAGCTGAAGACTTGGCTTTAGTAGTAGATTTTACAGAGTCCCCAAACTCAGACGAGCTGTTGGAGGTACATAAGGCCTGACAACTGTTCAGCAATAACAAGAAAATGATGGACTGACAGGACTGGAGAGGACTGGAGAGCACTGCAATCGTCAGTTGCTTTGGCACCGGTAATAATAAAGCGATATAGGTGATGTAGGGTCAGGTGTTGTTACTTCATGCTTAATTATTGTAGTTGTTCACCAACCCAAGAGAACAATCCATTCAGTGAAAAGAAATCGGTTGGCTAAAGCAATTGGTGAATTTTATTTAGAGAAAACCAGTTCAAGCTATATCAGATAACCAAGATAGTGAGTGGCCTAGAACAGTATGTTTGAGGGTTTAAACTTTTGTGGTGGCACATTCTGGTAGGATGTTGGAGACAAGCATGGATTGGAGGCTTGATAGCCTATGAAAGCCTAAGATCTCCAAGGTGTGCTTGTACTGCAGTGAGAGCAGGTAATATGTCATGTCCAACACTTAGAAAACGTGTTTGACAGTTTTGTAAAAACGAGTATAGTAGGCAAAAAGAACATATTTGAAAAACTAATAAGGGGTAGACAATATTGCCAATAAATGTGATAATTTAATTGAAAGTATGACATATTTTTAGCCTTTTTGCAAAATAAATAAGATTACCTAAAATTTGAATAAATAATGAAACCTGCAAATTGTCAAAAAACAGTCACAAAGCAACCAATGAGTTAGAGTGAGTCCCGGTCCCTGTTCCAGAATGTTCCAGAATGTTCCAGAATGTTCCAGAATGTTCCAGAATGTTCACTATCTACTTGTACAATGTTACGTTATTGCAAACATATTACATATACATAAACATCGCTGTAAACATATACAAAGCGATGTCACCTTGGGTGTTTTTCATCATTTTAGTTTTTTGAAAAGCATATGCATATAATTATATATTTATGTCATTTGTTAATGTTATAAGTCATTTAAAAACTTCAGATAGTAATTTATAATTCAGAAATTTACAGTTAATATAGTATGAAAGAACAATTAATTTCCTCTACTTGACCACATTCTGTTACACTTTCTAATTAAATCATTTCGAAAATGCTAATAACATACAAATAGTAATAAGTATTATTAATAGCATTGCATGGAAAACACTGAAAATTGTGTCATCAAAAAAGCAACATCCCGGTCACACTATCTTGATGCAAGCAGTAACATTTTATAATTGTATATAGCTACTTTGACGCTACCACTGAATATCAACATAACACAGAACAGATGGATTTTTAGATATTATATTATAGCTTTCCTTAATGTGGGTAAAGCTATTTTAGAACAGCAAATACGATGCTGGACCAAACTTAAAAACTGAGCAAAATAAGGAATTTCTTCAGTTTCAAGGTGCGCACAAATAATTCACTCACCAATCAATTTATTAAAAAATATGATAAGGATTCACATGGGTTACAGAAGGAGCATAGAATAACATAATATAACTCACCCGTGTTTGTCAGCACACGACTGTGAACAGTACCGATCTGGTAGTATGAATTCTATAGAACGATCTTTTTTCCCACAAACTAGACAAGTTGATAGGGTCTCCATTGTAGCAGGAACTAAAACATAATACACAACAAAACACATGAAAGCATGATGTCAAAATGTAACACACAGTAGTTTCACGAAATCAATGGCCAAATATACAACACATAGGCCAAACAGGCCAAATAGGCTTACGTGTTCTACTTCCCATTCCTTTATTGCTATTACATGTCCAGCCAATTATGTCAGTGCATTTATCTGTAAAAAAGCAGTCGCGCAAAAGAAGAAAAAAACTTGTAATTGGCCCATAGGGAAGATAAAAATAGAATGGAATTTATCATGCATTTGTAGCCACCGATCATTGCATCAGTCAACGCAACTTCCTTTAAACACGTAATAACACCTGGCTATCCCAGAGTGTCGCCTATCACCATACTATTACCAAAAAAGTTATTGATACCATTTTTCATTTTATAACCCCAAGGTACCTCGATGTACCTTCTGTGTAGTTTAAACCACTTTGCCTTCCCATAAAAATACAAGTCAAAGTGTATCATTATCCTCCAGCAATCCAGATTAAATACAATATAAATTTACATGTACATACCAGTAAAAGCCCCGACTTCTATGGGAGTAAGGAGTTTTTCCAATATTTAGTGCAATTTTTAACAATAAGTGACCAGTCACTTTTTATGTAGCCTGTTAGATTTTATTGCTACAAGTTTATAAGATTTTACATCCTAGTTTTGTTTACAATACCAACTATTGGAAGTAAGTCCAGAATTGTAACCAAAACTATCAAAAAAAAGCTTTCAAATCTATCACAGGTAACACTATAACACTGACTAATAATCTTCATAATAGAATAAAATAAAATAAATTGTCCTACAACTACAAATAATAAAATATAATAGGCATGAAACAGAATACGATATTGATAATCACGACATTACACTTTTTATTCATCTATTTAACGAATAAACATATAGAAATATAATAGCATGTTATTGACCCAAGATTGTAATGATATATAACCTATAATAAATATAGACTATATTTATTATATTATGATAGTTTTTAAGCAAGCCGAATTGGAAAAATTGTCAAGGTGAAGAAGCTATTATTCGAATGATTGAAAGCAAATTGAATAGTACATTCAACTCTATTTCTCCTGGTTTCCATCATCCATCACATACATCACACACATCACATACATCACATACATCACATACATCACATACATACACGAGTAGAATTTACATCGGATCAGTTGCAGTAGTTATGAAAGTTCAGCAATCCAGAGTGACGTCTGTCAGAATAATGAACTCTCGACATACAATCAGCTATTACATGTAGGCTAACAGCCATTGGTGGTCAACTTGTCCTGCTACACGATTGGTCAGTTGCTCTAAAGTAGTGGTGGGCAACGTGTGGCCCGCGGGCCAAAAGTGGCCCACAAGTCCAAAATAAGTGGCTCACTGACCAATGTTAATATTTTCAGCTTAGTAAGGATATTTTAACTTCAAACTATAATTGGCATCACAGCAAACATGTCACCAGATAAACTAGGAATACAGACATGAACTGGAGTATGAAACGTAGGCAACTTCCCCATCGTTACAAACATTATTGCTCATTTGCTGGGAAGTGTCAGACCAGACCTTACCTAGGCTGAACTGTGACTAGCCTAGCTAACCAGGCCAACTGTATTGGGAGTTATCTCCCAATATAGGGCCAGCGCATAGGTGTTGGTGTTGGTTTATGGGTGGTGGGGCCACCCCAACACCTTTACGCAAACCCACAAAAAGATAACTTCTAATGCAGATTGCTTGGTTAGTCAGATTAAACTGTGACTAGACAAGTTTAGTCACATGATAAGATGACGCATTGTCATGCGTTACAATACAATGAATTGAAATTTTAAATGATAATTGAACTTTGAATTGTAGTTGAATTAATTGTAGGCCCTATGTTTAAATGAACTTCGGCGTCTATTCGGAACTGCCGTTTCGATACTGAGTGTAGTGGGTGAGAAAACTTAGGCATTAACGGGGGGGGGGTAACTATAGGCTCCAACCAACAATCTTCAAACACTTACAAAACGTCCATATTCTGTTTGGATGGTGTGGCCCAATTACAGATTACAGATATTTTATTTGTCACTAACAGTTGATAACTAAAAGCGATAATAGTATCGCTCAAGAAGACTCTGGGAAATATAAATCTGGCCAACCTGTCAATAAGGTTGCCTACCTCTGCTCTAAAGCATTCATCCCTTGAACAATTGCTATTGAGCTATATTGGGCAAAACTTGACTTAAAATTTAAGTTAATCCCAACTGGAAGGAATATTATATAGACATACAATTGAAATGGTCAAATACAAGAAACACAAAACAAATTCTATTACAGGATGCACCTTTGTTGACGGTTGTTATTATGCCAGCGAGTATGACATAAACCTTTGTGAGTCATAAAGCAATGCATTCAGGGACCAGCAATTACAATGACTTGCAGATGGCTGATAAAGTGTTGATTAGACTGGATTAGATCGAACACGTTGGATAATGATACAATCCTAGTATAATTATTATATCATACTTTCTGAGTTGGTAGAGACGGAGCTGGCAGACCCTGTCAACAAATCTCTGTTCAGAGCAATGCTGTCAGTAGCAGCAGATGCTTCCATCTTGTCAATGCCTCCAACCTACAGAAAATGCATAGTATTATACATTTTATGCTCCTTGCACCATTTACTAGTCCTGATAATAAGATAACATACATACAATCATATATATCACGCTCGGCCATATATATGTCCTACATGCATAGATTATGCAGAACTCGTTCCCCCATTACATTTTTGCTGTCAGATTAGTCATGAATACTATTACCACCACCAATATAACATCTGTTTACACAATAACAAATACAAGTAGATACACTAACTTGAAGTAGCTATATTATAGCAAGCATGCTAAAACGTGAGCCAATTAATAGCATAACCCATCCATAAAAAGCAAATTGCAATTTTCAAAATGTTTGTCACTGACAGGCAAGACTGAAAACTGCAATGATAATAGAGAAAGAGAAGTTTCCCAAACCCCATTCTCAATTCAATACTGTACACAAATGGAGTTATTCCCCTCTGAGAAGAGTTGCAGTTTTCAGTTTTGCGAACTGATGATTGAGCCAGGAATGCATCTCCCACACCTACACGGTTTGGGGTATGCGGCACTTACCTTGCCATTGTGTGGCACTGTGAGGCCACTGAGACCCAAGTCGGCTTTCTGTTCCATATTATCACTAGTATTGCCTTTCTCACGACTGGTAATCTGTAACAGAATAAATGCAATGAATACTGTTGCACAGTAAATAGTTGCCTTGTATATCACTCTGATGCTTTCATACTCCTCCACAAACATGCAACGTTATCGCACACAGAGTGGTGGACAGCACAGGCATTCAAGGATGGCGCACCAGAGCTGTGGACAGAACAGATACCCTAAGGTAGAGATAAGTTATATTCAAAGCCGGTCTGTCAGAATAAAGCTAATACACTCAAGTCTCATCACCAAGAGTCAATGAATGTTAAAACAGCTTAAAGACTGTAACTTATAATTCCAATTGAGGATTCCAAGGAGATTTATAAAAAAAGGTAATTCAAAAATTGTTTTAATGCCTTCATTATAAAGTGTGTAGGAGTAACCATAGCGAGGATCAGACTTGATTTATCTACTTGTACAATTACGTGTAGCTGTAGCATGCTAAAAATTACAAAATTTATCTAAGGAAGATTGCATCCCTGGTTTCAGGTGAATCCAACCTTTCTTCAGGTGTCGGATTTGGAATATCAACAAAGAAATAACCACAGTTATCAGACATCAGTTTATCTAATTTAACGCTGGCTGTAATGCTGGCTGGATGGAAACACTCATTATTACTCCAGTATTATGTCTTATAGCACAGATTTTTAGCGGTTTGCCATGGATGTACTAAAAGAGCTGCCACCTCCTATAGTAATTTATTCATGACTATAGATTTAATCACTTGATTTGAACTCTATGCAGCAAGTAAATGTGTCATTTTGTATATTTGCTCTTTACATCGCTAATAGCTACATCTCAAAGGAATTTGGATGAAAATATTCAGCACAATAATTGATGGCGTAGGTATGGAGAAATGCATTGCTAAACCATCTGAGGTTGAATGAAACTAAACAATGCCTAAGTAAGCAGAACAATTTAAAATAATTTAAACTATTTAAAATTTAAAAACTAAATTTAAAATAATTTACAATACAAATTCAAATTCACTTCGAATTATGAGTCTTGTTTCTATCGAGTTTCGAACTAGCAAAATTTAAATTCACACAAAGTATTGTTTTCTATATAAAATCTTCAAATTTGACTACTAAAACTTAAGGGTTTTGAAGGAATTAAATATTTGAGGCATTAATTTTTAGCAAATTTTTCCATTAGCAAAATTAGTTCCAACCAATAATTTCTTCAATAGGGTTGTTTAGAGTCACTATCTATAACTTTCTAGTGTGTTTTAGGGCTCTTGTATTAGTAATTATGGTACTGGATTGATTCTAGAACACTGACAGTTGCAAACTAATAATATATAATTAAGTTAGCAATCATCATACAATACCAAGAGTGTTGGACTAGCTGTCTATTCATGAATTCATGAAGTGGAACCATATATTTTTCTTAATCTATCTATTTAAAGTTGAAGTGTTGACAGTGTTGACATATGATATGGTTCATGACCTTTTAATTTTAATTTAATAGATAAACTTTGCTGACCTACAATTTAAATATAACAAGTTGACTTTAATATGCACTTAATATCCCTGTTGTTACCCTGGTTATGCAAGTGTTAGTAGTTAGTTACTAGTTAATGGGAGTTGCAACATTTCAACACAGTCCTTCAACACAAGATGCCTATCGCTAGGGTTTTCACTATGCATAGTACAAGTACAAGCCTTCGCTTTTATATTTTCGTCAACAACAAAAACAAAATTTTTTAACTGTTGACGACAAATGATTTATTAGAAACGACACGGTGCAAATAATATGCAATCGGAACTCTAATGATTGCGTTCCATTATTCATGTATTATAATAGTCAGGTGTAATGATTCAATGAATAAATTGTGTATTCTTTTATGTTTGGGTCATGAACATGCTTGGCGTGCTCATTGTACAATAATATAATATGTTTCTTAGAAATACTTGATCAACTATTACCTGATTACATTGACCCAGTCAGCGTCTCAAACCCAACTCCTCCTCTACGGAGCAGTACCAGAAGGCGAACAACTCCTAAAATTTAGGAGGTTGTTCAGGCTCTGTCTATCTGGAGGATGAACTTGTCTAAGTTGTGCACAAATGTCAGCAGACTATCGGACTCCATGTTAAGAGCGATTTAACCTTAGGTCTAGTTGAAGTAGGGAACGGTCTTTCACTATACTATCAAACAGTTACTTAGCGGCAGTTATTATCATCTGCTGTGGCACGATTTCAAAATTCAGACTATAACTTCGGTTATTTGTGATGGTAGCGCTTTCACACTCGCAGTGGACAGGTGTTCACTTTATAGGCCCAATGTGCTGCATGCCAGTTTATACTCATAGGTCTAGACTCAGATAGAAAATGGCAGATAGGACAATACTTAGTCTGTCTGTAGATTTGCTGTCACGTATGTACATGTGTGTACACGTATGTACATGTGTGTACACGTGTGTACACGTGTGTACACGTGTGTACACGTGTGTACACGTATGTACATACGTGTACATGTGTGTACACGTATGTACATGTGTGTACACGTATGTACATGTGTGTTGTTTGTGGCAGGTATGAGGGTGGAGTGTCAAGGTGTTAGTGGACCGTTACCTACTACCACCACTACAGTCGCTACCAAAGCCACCACCACAGTATATGTAGAAGAGACAAATATATGGAATAAAGTAAAGGACGCTAGGAGATTGGCTACCATCAAAACTGGTATGTACTCTGTACGATGTAGTCTGTACGATATAGTCTGTACCATGTAGTCTGTACGCTGTACTCTGTACGATGTACTCTGTACGATGTAGTAGATATTTTATATATGTTTCACTATATTTTACCAATCAAGTATTCTGTGATATCAGCCACATAACACATATTATGTGGGGATGGACGGAAAATGGCACGGTCTCCACCCAAACTTCTATGGCTAGTTGGCACTGCAAAATTGAATTTTAATTCCATTAAAAATTTCATTTAAATTTTGAATTAAAAATCATAATTTTAGTTTATTCAGCACCCATGGCATAAAACAACCCAAGTGTTGGATTACAATTAAATAATATAATGAAATAGCCATATTGACTTAGGGCTAAGGACTTAGGAAAGAAAGCTTTATAATAAAGCTCTGTACTAAATATAGCACTAAACTGTGATTGCTAAACGATTTTCTGTTGGTGTCTGTCTAAAATGCCACTAAGATGACATTCACCAAGTGGAATATGGCTTGGAATCGTCATACTCATAGGTATGAATCATTTATTAATATTTATTTATTTATTATAAGCTTTATTTAAACTTTCATTAGACTTGAACAATCCATTCAGAAAGCTGTGCAGTGCAATAATGCTTCACACATGTATGGTATGTCAAATTTCAATTGACATACATGTTCATTTTGATTTTCTTTTGCAAGAATTGGCTTTCTAAAATAGCTAGAATAGTTTCGCCTTTTCTAGTAATGAAATTTTGAAATCTTCTAATGTAATGATATCAGCCAGAGTTATGTTGCACTGTTGGTTAATCTAATATCGTGTTATCTATTTTGTTGTAGCTGCTGCTATTGGCTCAGTGTTTGGGGTAATTGCGATAGTGATAGCAGTTGTAGTAGCCATACTCATCAGAAGAAAGTAAGCCATTGTTATTCTATTATACTATTGCATTATTATAATTGTAATTTATATAGTACATATTAATAGCAGTAATACCTAATACTATAATTGTACATTGTTTACAGTATTGTTCATTGTTAATTGATTTATTCCATTCACACTCTCCCAAACTCACAAAGACCTATTGTAAAATAACCATATCATACACACTCGTACAGGCTACAAATACTGGCTGAGATGTATTTGAGTTTTGTAGTAGTAGGGCTATTCAAGGCTTACAAGATACGTACATATATAGATACATAGATACGTAGATGCATATAAGATACGTGTACAACTACAACTCGCAGTGCATAGGTCCTATAATGTGTTCCAGTTTTTGCTAAAGTACTTCACTGTGAATATGCAACTTGAATTACGTTATAATATATCACTGTAATATTGCAGGAATAATAATAAGCTAGTTGCATAATTTGATCAAAAACTTGACACTTAATACCTACAGCAAATATCTTTTTAAATTTTTTTTCACTTGTTACCATATAGTACTTGGCTTACTTGGCAGTAACCTCTCATGCTCGTATGTCATGTCAATGTGGAATATTTGACATGCTGTGGTTGGTGTGCCTGACATTGCCAGCTCTTTGCTGTCAACGTTCCACAGTCATCAATTATAGCCACCTACTGCTATTATAATACATGGTATCAAATAGGCTCCTTCCAGGGGCGTATATAACAAAAACTATCACATCCTATATTTTCAATTTTACACCCTACAATACAACATATTAATTTCGGGAAAAAAATTCCTGTCAAAAACACTGTAAAATTGTAATTTAGTGGTTGTAGGCCTATCACTAAATTGTTCATAGAGAGAGTGAACTAATTAAATTTAAAAGGTGAGGATTTTCACCATTAGAAAGCTAATAAGTTTCTCTACAAGATAAAGCCATGGACATATGTCGTTGAGTCGTGACCGTTATATACACCCCTGCCTTCTTCTGTGTGCTCTGAATATATCCAAGTCAGCTGGTAGGTTGTCTTGGAGAACTTGATAGCCTATTTACTAACCAGAAACTACCCTACTCTTCTCTCTCTTCCACCCGCCTGTCCTGTTACCACTAATACCTGGTCTCTTGTCTCACTCCTGTCCCCAGCCTGCTCTGCTCATCCACCACCTCTTCTCTCGTCCCCAGCCTACTCTGCCCATCCACCACCTCGTCTCTCTCCTGTCCCCAGCCTGCTCTGCCCATCCACCACCTCGTCTCTCGTCCCCAGCCTGCTCTGCCCATCCACCACCTTCCTATTAGTATTATCACACTCCACTCTCCTCTCACCAGTCACTACTCCCCACCCTCTACTCCCCACCATCTGCTCCGTACCTTGCTTTACCCACCTCTACCCACCCTCTTCTCTCCAGCTTCCTCCATCCAGCTTGCTTTCCCCAGCCTTTCATCACCCTCTTTTCCCCACCTTCTTATCACCCTTCACTCCCTACTTATCATCTTTCTCTCTCCACTCTCCTCAATTCTACTTTCATATTGTTGCCATGTAAACATATTTTGTGTGAAATACTCTATTAACAGAATTTCATTTGGTTTGCAGCAAATTAAGAAATGGCCCTAAGTTCAGTTCAGCAGCCAACGGTGGAGCTCGCAGACAAAGCGATGGTAAACCAATATACAAAGACCCATGTCAGGGAATGCCCAACCTGCCCATGCCTGGCAGTGTGCGGGTGGATGTTAACGATCAGTATATATATATGAGGGATGGTCTGACGACCCCCGTATACGAGAATCCACAGCTTATCGGTGGCGGCCAATCCTTCTATATGAATGAGGTTAGAGGTTAGAGGTCAGAGGTTACAGAGTTACTGTAATAATAATTATTATACAGTACTTGTAATTTATAAGATAATTATTATATTTAACCACATAATTATAATTCAATATAATATATAACTATATGTAGGGTGCCTACGAGATCGCGATGTGATGTCACACTTCTTGAATCGGACAACTCCGAATGGATCGATGCGATGCCTCAGTACGGCATTATTTGCACTATAATAATATTCTAACAGCGGTACACGTTATTATATAATGACAGACCAAGGGAGTTGTCTTCCCGTCTATCGAGGGAAGATAACACTGTGTGGGTCCTACAGAAGCGCCCTAGCGATTCAAGCAAATAGCTTTATAATACATTTCATGCAATGAAAAAGAAAAATCGTGGTTTCAATCCATCTATTCAGTTTACAATGTTGATTATTGGCCATAGAATCATTTGTGAGTATTGACTTCAGTACTACAATAAAATAATGGGGGTATCGATGCATTTGCTCGAACTCCCAATGCCATTACGCTGATATCAGTTGGTTACTGAATAAATTTATTATAATTTATAGCTGGCATCGCTCACCGATCTGGACCAGTATATTTCCTAAATTTTTTTATTAGGGAATCACGATTCCGTATCTCGAAAGCATCTGTGATTTTATACAATAATATTTTAATTATAATTGTGGCAGTTGGTGTGTTCTAAACACATCAGTGTACTCTAAAGGTATCAATGCACTTCAATAATGCATGTATGGGATACATATACATACATAATGAGAATGCAACTCCAAGAATTGTACAGCTTGCTTTCCTTTTCGGTTATACTCTATCCTTTGGTATGCTGTGAACAGTTTTAGAGAGTTTATTCTGACTTAAATAAATATTTAATTATACAGATGGCATAAAAATGCTCTTAAACAACATTGCTAATTGCTAATTGCCGACGAACACTGTATACACTGCATTTGTATCTAAAAAATAAACGAGCAAACTAGCTTTGCTCGTCTTATACAAGTAAGTATATGCTATGCTAAATTGGAAATGCCTTCTTTTTATATGCACCTTGTTTGCACTGTTAGTAGCCTATATCTGTCATCTCTAAGCTAACTTTATTCTACTAATTACAGGATACGGGTGGTGACGGTGGGAACACAGGCACAGAGGAAGTAGAGTATTATGGATATATAATACCAGGCAGTGGTCCTAATGGACAACCGCCCCGTGCAAGGTGAGCGAGTGCAGTCTTGTATCTGTAGTACTAGCTTACCACGATAGGCTTATTTGTAGTCACCTGACACTATAAATATTATTACTTATTGGGCATATAGGCGCGTTATAATCATATTTCATCATTGTATTCGTTGTT
>JAOQGN010324461.1:0-14453 GCA_027564295.1 Himantozoum antarcticum
GCTTGGCGCTAAGCTTGGCGCTAAGCTTGGCGCTAAGCTTGGCGCTAAGCTTGGCGCTAAGCTTGGCGCTAAGCTTGCGCAGCTCTTAGCAGAAAATCTGGGGTCAATGACTACATAAGTGTAACGGAAAACCGCTACTAAACTACTACTAAATTCAAATTTACACCACACTGCTAATACTACTACCGCTCTATTGATTTTGCCTAATTCAACCTTTCTATTCTTACCGAATTATTAAAAGTTACATTCAAGTAATATTTCTATGCCCGAGTTAAAACTTTGGTAATGTTAAGCAGCTGATGATGACATATCATACCTTTCTTTCATCCACTGCAAAAAGGGAAGTCATAATATATTTTTCCTCCTTCTCACTTATCCGGGGATGTTCTACTGGAGAATCATATACCAGAAATGTCCAGAGAACACAGAATAACAGACAACTTCCACCACTAATATAGAATATGCTTGGCCAGCCTCCATCAAAAGATGTCCATTCACAGAAGAATCCTCCTGTTGCTAGCATAAGAATAGCTCCTGCCTATAAACATAAATATCAACTTAACCAGCTGTATGGGGATATTAATAAAATTGGCTGTATGTTAATGATTAAATTGAGAGCAAATTAAAAAGTTCTATGTAATTTGCTCTCAATATACCATTACTTTTCATAACACTAACTAGGTATCATAGGCAGTGGCAAGTATTACAAGTGTGTGTGATGAGTGTAGTTCTTGCAGTTTTGTCACAAATGTATGCATATGCATTCAATTAGCACACTTAGCTAACTTGGATGCTTCAACTGCTAACTGTGGAGCATCAGTCATGCTAATAGAGACAGCAAGTAGTCAGCCTACATGGTGGAGTCGACCTCTCGGGAGGAGTTGGGTAGCTAGAAAGCGTCACTTCTGAGTGCACTTCCAGCACACTACATGATTAACATCCTAAACATGACTTAATTGTCATGGTGGCTTAGTGATCGAAGCTTGCAGCAATGATGTAAGTTATCTGCAAGGATGTGGGTTTCAGGTGGTGAAGATCTGGTGAATAGATCCTGCGAAGGGCTGAAGTTTCTGAATAGATATACACCTTGTTTTATCTGCAAATATTTCTTTTAACTAGGTAGAAAGTGAAATTCACAATTAGTCAATCAAATTGACAGTTTGTGTTTTGCAGTGTTATGAAACCATTATGAGTAGTACAGTGTGAGCAGATCGATACTCTCAATCAATATCTGGGACGTAAAAAAAACTAAGTTAATTCCAAAAGGTTGGGACAAGGCTCCACCACCCCCATTAAAACTGCAAATAATGACTCGGAACTTAGCCTACGCAAAAACCAAAATTTGAGGAAGTATGCGTTCCTGAAGCAAAGACGGGTGGTCTGGATGGGTAGAGAGCAGGGATTCTCTATAACGGTGGGCTACGGTTTTCGGGAGTATGGGGGGGGGGTACACCCAATGGCGGACCAAAACCTCACCCGGTCGTAAATGTCCTCTGGAAAGGAGCTCGATCTGATCTTGATGGCAAGCCTCATCATCGCCGACGACACGATCCCCGCTCTCCCATCATATGCTCGTGGACTGATAGGAAAACGATCACCGTAGCCAAACGAGGCAGCGACCGGAGGTGACGTGATCCCCAACCTGAGCCCCATACCTCGGAGAACCGCTCCTACTCTCACATTCGATCGTTTGGGCGGAGTGATCGGAGGCGTTGGGCCTGACATTTTAAAAGGACCGAAATTCGCTACGCTCGTACTATACTACCCACAATTAGATATTTCATTTTTGGATGCTATCGATTGAACTTAGGTTGCATTGGATCGATATGGGTTTCAAACTGACCAATGTTTGCTCATACTAAACTGCTCACAACTAGAGAACGGACGTTTTGAAAGGGCGAACTTTGCTCATACTACACAACCCACAACTCGATCAAACGTTTTGATGATGTCATCATTTGTACTTAGGCATTCGCTCGTACTATGCTACCAACAACTAGATCAAACGTTTCTGGATGGCATCGATTGAACTTAAGACTACATCGAACCGATACCAGTTTTCATAGGCCCGATGTTTGCTCATACTATACTACCCACTACCAAAAGGATTGATGTTTGCTGGTACTATATTACCCACAACTAGATAAAACGTTGTTTTGGTTGTCATCGATTGAACTTAAGACTACATGAAGCCGATACGGGGGTAAGGACTTTGACTACATCGAACCGATATAGGTTTCAAAGAAACGATGTTTGCTCATGCTATGCTACCCACAACTAGATGAGATGCTAGTTCCTGTTTGCTCCTTTTTAAATATTGTTTGGTTTAGTCATTTTCTCTCTAAATCGTCACTGACTGTCTAAATATTCCTCATATTTTGACTCGTAATGGCACAAATGGTGTATCTAATTGTTTGAGTGTACACGAATGTGTGATAATAGCTGAATGCATCAACAATGTAGACACCATTTAGTTTTTTCATAGACCCTCGGTCACCATAATTTGGGACCATCGTTTAGAAGGTTTATCACCATCTTTTGAAAGTTCAAAGAGAGACTATTTATTTACCAGTGACCATCGTTTGGGACCATCGTAATACAGGTATATTACCATCGTTTTAGAAAAATATTTTTGAAAGTATAAAGTGAAACTATTTATGTACCAGTCACCATCGTTTGGGACCATTGTTTTGAGTGTTGATTTTTAGGAATGAAGTACCATCATTTGGGGGACCATCAATTGGGACATAACTATCGATCGGTTTAGTACCATTGAAAAAACTTTATGAAATCGACAACACGGTTAAAAGCATAAATTTCGGTAGAAGAAACAGAAACGGGTTAGGCACCATCGCTTTCAAGAAAAGCACCAAGAAAATAATCTGACATGAAGAGTCTGGAAAAATACTCACTTGTCTTGACAAGGTCTGATAAACAACTGAAATATATTTCATTATGAAAAAACTGAAAAGTTTAAAAAAAGAATTGTTAATCGCGTGGAAGGTTAACAGCTCTCATCAGTAACCAATGAAGCAAAGGTAACACAGTGGTATAAAAACTCACAACACATGCATCCATTTACTTGACTCTTCCTCTCATTTGCAAAATGAAAAATTGGCACAGCAACAGCTGGAGGATGAGGAGATTAATGTTTTTCATGTCGCATTTGCGAAAACCTTAGACTCTGAACCACTTCCTAGTGACGCAGTGAAAATAAGAAACGTTTGCTTAAAAGTGAAACGAGTTCACTACTGTCTGATGATGATGATGTTGATGACGATGAATATGTGGTGAACAAATAAAAGAAAGATAACACCTCTGAAAGCTATGCATTCGGAGCAGCCAAAAGTGAGCCTGGATGAGCTACGGAGGATCACTCAGAAAACTACGTATGTGTGTTAGTATGTTCTAACAATTAAAGTCACTGTGATTTCAATTCACTTCCTAACTACTATTTTTGTAACGATCACCATACTCACTGTGATTGTCACCTTTGTGTATATAGTGTTAATCAATCATTTACTACACAGCAGCGATCACCCTGTGTTTATAGTGTAAAACACATAACTGACTTATCTATGGATTGCATTTGCAGAATCCACATTTGGTTTTAACATGAATATGATTTTTTTCACTAGACGATTGGCATATCTGTTTGATGTAAATTTGTTGTGTTGTGATGAACAAAACACTTCCTGGTTCTGGTGTGATACAAAACACCCGCTCGCACACTTCCTAAATGTGTTGTCACATTGTTTTTATCGTTTTGATATGGTCACAATTAATGACTTGTTTAATGGTTACTGCCAACTGGGAAATGCCAATTTACTGCCACCGGACGATTACGGAAAGCGTGCCGATGTGGGACCTTTCAGCATTTTCTTGGATGCATATGGGATCGAGCTAATTGATTCAGCGGAAGGCTAAGTGGCTCTGCTAAACTCTGTGTTGGTGAAAAAGACTTGTGGTGTCAAAAGACAGTCATATACATGGCCCGCGAACACTTTATGCCTCGGTACGATGAACCAGACTACTTTCCTTGTGTGATAGTTTATTTGGGAAATATGATGCAACCCCTCGACAAAGACCAGCTAGAACACTCTTCCACACCAATTTCACCAGCTGAGAAGAGTGCCTGCAGATGTTCCACTGAATCAGCCGGGTGTGAAACATTTAGCTCACGAGTATAGACAGAAATCTGAGCAGGAGATTGAGGACAGTTTGTTGATAAAAGCAATTGAGGTCTTTGAAGCTGGAGCGATTTTTGTGTACAGTGGATTTGGAACCGTTTCAGCTCCACTAAATAAAACAAAGGGGGGTAACCAAGCTGCGGTGTTCTTTATATTTGCATATGAAACTCGAGTGGGTGACAACATAGAGAGGCATGGTTTTTGTACTGAAAAGGACATACGTGGAGGCTAGAATAAATGTTCTGCAAATTATTATATACTAGGAGGAAAGGTAAGCAGGGAAATGGGTCGAAAGCATTATGATCGTGCATGCTCTCCAAAAATACTTTTTATTTGCGGATGACTGTGCTAATGAGAAAAATGGGAATGGAATTGATGGTAAGGTAAGATGAACACAAACCACAGCGCAACACACAAGATATTTCATTTTGGTGCAATGATGTTTTAGCTTTTTACTGGTAACCTTGGTTTAAAAGCATAAAGATTATTCTACGTTTCACATCTGGTATCCATCTTTGCTACTCATTGTTTGTATCAATTTGTGTAATGGTCATTGTTTTTTTTCTACTTATATTGTATGACCGTTTATAAATGCTTTTATTCGGTGGAATGGTGTTTTGTTTTTTATTGTTAATAATTGTTCTTTTTTACCTATACTACCATCGTTTATGGAATTATTTTATTTGGTGCTATGGTGTTTTGCTTATTACTGGTAACCATAACTTTAACACATAAATATGGATCGATGTTGAATATCCATTCTGCTCATTTCTGGCAAAACACACTATCTCCAAAAATCATCAATTTTGAATTCTGTCCGTGAATGAGTTGTTACTGCTAGAGTTTTACTATGAGTGAAATTTCTTTCTTAATTTAGCTGCTCATATGTCTTTCACAGCTGATGAAACAATGCATGCATGCACAATACTCACTATTGCATAGCAAAAGCAAATTCTTTTGTCAACTTTTGAAAAAATGAAAACGGAGATATTGTGTTTTTTGCCAGAAATGGGCAGTTTGGATATTGGGATACTTCGATTGTAGGAAATTATTAGGAGTTGTCCAACCAAGATGTGCAATTAATAGAAGTTGTCCCCTCATTGCACAATTAATAGAAGTTGTCCTCTCAATTTACAAACATGGGCACACAACTTTGCTTTTAAGTCATAAGGCGATCGGTTTTTTTGACGGCCATTGTTACACTGTCTGTAAAACTGTCACGTGATGCAACGATAGCCTGTGTTTTATGAATTTTTGTCAAAATTTGGTCCAAAATGTCAAAGAAATTTATTTCCTGTTAAGAATTGTGTCTATTTATACTGAAATCTGACCAATAACTGCTTCGGTTACAAGAAATTGACTTCGGAAGTTAGACCTATATTTATATATAAAACAATGGAGCTTTGATTGGGACCAAGCTAGTTTGTTCGGCTTTGGGAGTATTTGGGTTGTTAGAGGTTTAGTTATGAGAGGTTTGACTGTATATGCAATTTACCCATCATCTAGAATGCATAAACGTGTGCTTCCCGTGAAGCCTTACGGACAACATAATAGGATCATAGTCAGGTTCTAGAAATAGTAATAACAAAATGAATACAGTTTATAAATAAATTGCACCCATAATTGAAATGAAATCAAATTTGCTGACAATGCCGCTAGATTATGAAATTATATATAGAATATAGAAGCCAGAAAATTATTGAAGAAATCTAAGAAATGGAAACTGTATCGAAATAGCCAATAATTAGAATAAGGAAATATGCTAACAAAACATAATGTTGGCAAAATCTACATTGTTATAAAGTATTGGTTAGTCAGAAAAATTATGTCACAATATTATAATCAAATTATTAAATTAACTTCATGTAATACATTGTGTATAAATTTCATCTCATTTATCTGCCTCTGGCGTATAGTACTGCCCGAGATTTCACCTATCAACATGCATGTATATGTATGATATGACCGTTTCATGGCTCTATTAACCTGCCAAATATGATTAATAAATTTATCAATACAAAACAAATCATATAATGATAGAATACTTTAGTTGCTGTGGAATTCTGTTTTAGTTTACATAAATTTTCAGATACGTATAGTTGTTTAATACATCTCACACTTTAATATGAGCTGGTTCCAGTGGTTCCAGCGGTTCCAGCATCCATCATATTCATATTCTTACTAAGATCAAATACAGTTACTTGTTACGTCTGTGGGACCTCTCTTGGTGTAACTCATTTTGTGCTACAACATCAAATAATTGCTGCTTGATGCAAAGAATGGGAATGCAAATGTTAATAATGTTTCTGACTTGCAGTAATTGTTGGTAGATATCAACATTAATTACTAAAATATTGCAACTTATACATTGCCCAATTAGTAAATGTCCCCGATGGTACAATATTTATACAATCAAATATGAAAACAGAATACGTAGACAAAATGCACTGTCTAAAAAGTTATGAGAATAGTATAATCTAAATTATATAAAGTTAAGCAAATAGTATAGAAGTATATAAATGGGCCATAAATGGAAGTGGAAACAAAATGTTGATCTTTACTGCTTGACCATTCAGCTGTGATGCTATAATAAATTAATCAACTACTAAAGCGAATGTTTCATTACAGTAGCATTTGAACAATCACAGCTAACTTTCTTTCTCCCCAGCATGCATTCGCTGTCCGAAGATCTCGATAGGGTATTGTTCAAAATATTGTAATAGTTTTGCCCGGGTCTGACAAAGGGGAA
The DNA here is from genome assembly GCA_027564295.1 of Himantozoum antarcticum. NCBI lineage: Eukaryota > Metazoa > Bryozoa > Gymnolaemata > Cheilostomatida > Bugulidae > Himantozoum > Himantozoum antarcticum. Next base: position 6,940 of record JAOQGN010324461.1, read on the forward strand.
AAATACTACCACCATCCTCTAGGTCTAGTCTAGGAACTCTGGGGCTAAGCTGAAGAATATGGGTCCAAATGATCCACTCCCAAGTGGGGCCAAATTGATGAGTTACCTGGTGTGAGGAAAATGGACAGGAAAAAGGATTTCGGCTGGGAGGGGGTCTCTCAGATGCTCTGAGTCTGTGGTGGCCAAATCTGAAGAAGATTTGGCTGATCAAGCTCAACTGAAAGAGGGTAAGGAGAATAAGAGTGGAGGGGAAGGCAAGATGCAGATTCAGGCTAGTAGAATCTATCAACACCAGGGATCTTGGAGGAGCGTTTTGACTCTTAGTCAGGGCTGTCGCCAGGGCTCAAATTCGGGTAGAATGATTGCTGGTTTCAATTTATAAACAAAGATAAGTCAGAACAATATTATTCTATGACTTTATTGAGTTCTTGCAAGATACAAATCGTCACAGTACAACATACGTATCACCGGACACCTCACAAAGAACTAACTGCAGACTGCCGGCACAGTTACTTATATATAACAAAAAGGGGAGGGGCTAAACATGTAATTGAATTTGGCTGGAAGATTCGGCTGAACAAATTCGTCCGTAATTGGTCGAATTAACTGAAGTTGGGTATACAGACTGCCAACTTTCTAAGGATCGTATATACCTAATTTCGGCCCAGTAGCAAAAGTAGTTTGGCTGATATATTCAAACAAAGTCGGTCGAATTATAATAAGAGATACAATAACAATGGAACCAAATTGGAATACAAAAAACAAAAACATAAATAATGCAACAGACGACTTCAGCCGCAATGAGTCAGTGAATAATACATATTGTAATTAGCCGCTATAAGGGTTCTACAGCAAGGGGGAGCCGGAGAATCTCCAACAATATCATTCAAGCAGAGAAATTGGACACTTTTGAGCAAGTATGACATTAGTTTAGAGGGAATAATTGATCTGTATTACTTCTTCTGGAGTCAGAAGGAAGGCTACAATAATTCCCAAGCATTTGTATGTGTCATAGTTATGATCTATGATGCGTGCTGTTAATGGCAAATTTTTTTTCTGTTCATTAAATCAATGCAACAAGTGGAGTATAAAAAAATGTTTTATGAAATTATAACTTGCAGTGATTCATATAACATATATACACAAATTCTGACGGAGTTCTAGTCACCACCAATATGTTTTTCATCAATATGATTGCGTCGAACAGTTTGTGATTTCGGCGGAATAAAAAATATATATTATGGAAAACACATTGCTTCCAAATTTGGATCTTAAACTGTGGAACCCAATATTGATGATATCCACCTGACCAATCTGCTGTGATAGTATGACATCATAAAAATACATTTGCTAATGTAGTTGTTAATAATATCGACAAAGACATTGATTCGTTAACTAGCAGAAAGAGGCATTAAAGGCTTCGAATTGGCACTTTGTGTCATTTGTAGTCAGTTTGACTGGAAAAAGCATCAATAAAGCCAAGTTCAATTGATCATTAGATCTGTGTCCCCAGTGTTTAGTCGTAAATAAGAGTGAGTGAGACATTTATATTTATAGCATTATAATTTACAGATATTAGCTTTTCTATGATGGAGGTCACGATACAAATTTGTTCTTGAATTTTCTCTTGTGTAGGCCACAATATATTATATTCTCCATCTCATATATCAACCGTTAAAGTCAGATACTTTAAAAAAGAGGTTGATTTATGACAAACCTCTTGCTCAGGATGCTTCCACTCAATCATGGCACAATATTTAATTGACAAAACCTAATACATGTAGATGGTGATGGAGTGATTGATTTCAGGTTTAAATTGATCACCAATTTTGGTGAGTGAGTGCTAAATTTGCTGTTTGGTGAGCCTCCAAAATATGGCGAGTGAGGGAAAACAGATTAATTATTTTATTTAGCTTGGTCTAAAAGAAAATTTTGAAGCAAGCCAATAGGGGGAAAATGATACCGGTTGAGAAATAGTGACCTAGCGACTTTTTCGCGACATTAAAAATTTGGTCATATTCAAAGTGCTATTAAAAAAAGCTTACTGATGCTCGATTCTCGCTTTCTTGCTCGTTCATCAGACATTTACACATATGCTAATTATTGAACTACCTTTTCTGAGTAGTAGGCTAAATGGTGGTTCTAGCCCAAAAGTACACATGACCCCAAAGTTTCTCATGAGGACAAAAGTACACGTGACCTCACAGAGGTCAAAATCTGGGTCACTCAGAGTGAAAGTATAGGCGCAATTTACATGCGATAATTGATTATGTAAACTTGATTTTTAGACAAATTTTCCCCTAAAATATTGATTTTAGACATCACTTTTTAGGTTGTAAAATTGATTTTTGGACAACTTTTTGGGCTTGTAAAATTGATTTTTGGACATAACCTTTGAGCTTACAAAATTTATTTTTAGAAAACTTTCACCCGTTGTAAAATTGATTTTTAGACAACTGTTTTAGGTTATGAAATTAATATTTGGACATCGCTATTTAGCATATAAAATTGAATTTTAGACAACATTTTAGCTTTTAAATTTGGATAATAATTATGTTGTGCTCAATCATAGGTTTATAAAATTGATTTTCACATAATTGTTTTCCTCTAATAAATGGCAGATAGTACAAATATACCCCAGGCTGCGATCCAATCTGCTACTCAGTCAAGGCTTGCAAGTAAAGCCTTACTAGAAATGGAAGGAAATCCTAAATCACCAGTGCCGGGCACAGCGCCATGGCTAAAACAAAGGTGAAAAGCTTTGGATTCAGAGGCTACAGTCGGTTAAGTAAGGCCGAGCTGTTGGATTTGCTGGGCAACTACATGACACCTCTCTACCTCCGTGCGTAGATAACAAAACCGTAGCGCAGCTAAAGGAGATAGCCAGTAATTCAAATATGACGGGTTATTCGTAGAGGAAAAAGGTGAGTTGCTAGACTCGCTTAGATCAGACAATGTTATACAAGGCCCCACAGAGGTAAAGGTTACAGGGAAAAAGGAAATGTTAAGATCACGCTTGTGTTAGGCCTCACATCTTTCGAAACTCATCGATGATGTCAGTCCTAACCTAAAGGAGCTTATAGTGAGTAAACTGGGTGGAGATAAAAAGCTTAGGTTTTTAGTAGAAACCGAGCTTGTCAAAATAGATGGAACGAAAACATGTGGCAAACTTTGTGGGACTCAAGGCACGATTGCTGAAGTAATATTTTACCACAATCGGTGAACCTAGATCACCTTATAGATAGTCAAATTAGTCTAATCGATGTAGCAATTGATGAGTTTAGGAGTGGGGGTTCGGAGTGGATTATAGCCAGACTCCGAACGATATTTATGGAATTTTATGAGTGTGAACCGCTAAAGGATGTATCTTATGTTAAAACTCCTAAGATATTAGCCAGCAAAAGATCTGTGATAAATGTTCGGAATGAAGACAAAGAATGTTTTTTTGTGGGCTGTGCTTTCTTGTTTATATCATGATGAAGTTGGAAAACACACGCACCACTTTTATTGAGTTAATCACTCTGAACCTTACAAAAATTCCCTCACAATGGTAGAGAAAACCAAAACCATGCCCATTAGTAAGATACAAAAGTTTGCTAATATGAAAGACCTAATTATAAACCTGTTTGAATGGGGTGAAATTACTGTCTATGGTGAAGGGAAAATTATATTTAGCTTTCTTCACACGGATAGCAGACTTTACTGGCGGGACCTACCTGTACTGGTGGGACCTACCTACCTCCGGGACCTGCCTGTAAGAAACTTATTGATGTACAGAGGTCACTACATGTGGATAAAACGAATGTCTCCCCTGCCGTATAAGCAAGCCAAACATGCAGGCCACAAACATCCTTGTCTCAGAGGCTTGCACCATTCTACTTGCGAGGGAACTTTACAAGAGCACATCTCCAATTGTTTAAACTTACACAGTGGTAAGAGCTCTGCAGTGATTCCTACAGAGGGTTCAGTCATGGAGTTCAGAAATTACAAAAACATGGAAAAGATGCCGTATGTGGTTTATGCGGATTTTAAGAGTATCATTGAAGACAATATTCACATTCCCTGTGGCTTCGTGACTCATCTTGCAAATTATCAGGGGAAATCGCTAAGATTCCAACAACATCGAGGTAAGGATTGTATGGAAAAGTTATGTGAGGATAGAAACAGCATAACCTTGGTTGTTGAAAATATCCCGATAGCGAATATGAATATAACGGGAAACAACAGCATGAGTTTGAATGCTCGACTCAATGTTGGATATATCAAAAATATTATACTGAGGATGACGATCGACCAGCTCGAGATCACGATCATGTTCAGGTTTATATAGGGGATCTACTCACAATAAATGCAATCTAAAGCTTTGAACGTCTCCAAAAATAGTGGTAATATTTCACAACCTGAAAGGGTATGATTCTCACCTGATTATCAAAGCGTATCAACGTAGCACATCCACAAATGTCATCGCAAACACTGTCGAAAAGTACATGACAATGACTATTGGTAGATTTAAGTTTATAGACTCTACAATTTGTACTCGCTAGTCTCGAAAAGTTGGTAGAGAATATGAAAGGAAATCTACCATTCATGAAAATGATCTATCCAGAACATTACAAACTGTTGGCAGATAAAGGAATCTATCTGCACATGTTCTCACGGGAAAAATTAGATGAAACAAAATAACCGGGCATTGATGAATTTAAATCATCACCCGATGGTTATGCTGTTATAAAAAAGGGTGACTATGATCACGCCGTAAAAGTGTGGAATATGTTGGGGATTAAGAACCTAGGTGAATTTCACGACTTGTTATTAAAAACGGACGTGAATTTGTTAACAGATGTTTTTGAAGGATTTCAAAAGCTGTCGATGGAACACTATGAGCTAGAGGCGTGCTGTTATATCACACTTCCCTCGATGAGTTGGGATGTGCTCCTGAAAATGACCGGGGGAACATGGAGATGAAATCGGATGTTGACGTGTACAACTTTATAGAATCTAGCATTGAAGACGGAGTGTCAACGTGCAGGTCGATGCGCTACGCTAAAGCTAATAATCCTTATCTCTAAGACCACAATGCTAGCTCACCCAATAGCTACATCATGTATATAGACACCAACAACTTATACGGATGGGCCATGTCACAAATGCTACATCTACTGGTGGGTTTGAATTTATGGATATTAAGGGTGTGAGCACGACAGATATGAAAATATGATTGGTGTTGATGAAAGTTATGTAGCCGAAGTTGACCTGGAATATCCTAAAGAATTACATGATAGTCACAATGACTTTTCCCTGGCACCCGAGTCTGTGCTACCCGGCAAATACTCAACTTGCATGCGAGACATCGGTGATCAGTTTGGTGAACTTAAGTCTCGCTTACCAAAGTTAATCCCGAATCTTAACAACAAAAATAAATACATAGGACATCGGGATACGCTCCAAACCAACCTGAAACTAGGGCTAAAGATAACGAGAGTGTATAGAGTGTTAAAATTTAAGGAATCGGCGTGAATGAAGCCTTATATCAATCTCAATACGGATCTTAGAAAAAAGGTCACGTCAGACTTTGAGAAAGACTTTCTTAAGCTCATGAACCATTCTGTACTTGGTAAGTCTATGGAGAACGTCAGAAGCAGAATAGAGGTGCAGCTGCACACCGACAAAAAGCTAAAGCTGAAACGCATAAAGAGCTTTAAGTCTACCAAAGACTTTGACGAGAAACTGTCTGCATTCATGCTTAATAAAATCCAGGTTCTGTTAAGCCAGCTGATGTATGTGTGTCAAGCGATTTGGGATATCTCAAAGATATAACTGCATGATTACTTTTACAACCACCTCCGAAAGAAGTACCCCAACCCTAGAATGTTATACTCAGACACAGACAGATTTGTGTTATACATCGAGACTGAGAACTTTTACAAAGAAATGGATCTGAGCAAATACGATACAAGTAATTACCCTGCAACCCACCCACAGTACAGCATCACCAACAAAAAGAAAGTAGGTTTGATGAAGGATGAAGGTGGTGGACAACCGATGGCTGAGTTTGTAGCTTTGCGAGCCAAATCGTACTAGGCTCTGTATGAAGACTATGACGCAAAGAAACACAAAAGTGTGAATAAATATATGGTCAAAACTGGAGGTTTGGCGTGTACAAAGAATGTCTTTGTACCTCAAAACTACCTCCAGAATGTGAGATGAGTGTCTTTGAAGCAAAGCAACACCAAATCACGATGAAAGCCATTACCAAAAAGACATTATCAGCTTTTGAAGACAAAATATTTTGCGCAGGCCCGATAAACAGTTACATGTATGCTCACGGTCATTGGAGAATAAAAGAACTGATAAACAAAACATGATACTATTAAGCTGGATAGTTTTATCTGTTACAACACCAGAAAAGAAAGCCGAAACTCTTATCGCAATTGGTGAACGAGTTATTTGAGTCTGTGAGCGTATTATTCAAGAACAAAATGACACGCATAATAAATGAGTAATTTTACGAGATCTCATGGCTTGCTTTTAAGCAAGCTGGGAAATCCATCATCACAGTACGTTAGTATGGCTATGAATGCTGGGCAACTACTAAAGTTGATGTCTTACGGGTTTTTAACATTGAAGAAGCGTTTAGCTACCAACGAGGCACGCGTCAAAACGATGGAATATAAATTAAGTAGACTAATACGAACAACCGAACTCTGATAAATTGATAAAGGCACTTATGTAAATTTTAAATCTAATATCTTGAAATTTTGTAAAAGACATCACACACCCATTCCAAAAGCTACTTTACCTTTCATAGCCACTTTTACTAAGCCCCTATTAAATTTTTCTGCCAAAGACAAGTCTTTAAGAGCGTTTAAATCGTGTATTAACTTCACATCCGCACTCTGCCTAGGTCGCACTATGTCGTGTTTCATGCAAGAATTGTCTATACCGTTTACCGGTTAAGTAATTGGATTGTCGTTAGAGTCTAGTCTTCTTTTTAGATTAGTACCTAGACCGCAAAAATTGGAGCCGGGTATATGGAACTCTGATTGGGAAATGTTTTATTTATGAAATGAACGACACTGCCTCCTTTTTGGCATAAGAACTTACAATTTTTTCTCCCACATACCTTACACTTTGCTTCTTGAATGTGCCTACCATTTGCAGTCATTTCTACTTTTGATCCAATGTTACAAGTCGGTGTTTTACACCTTAGAGACAATATATCTTATCTATTTATAATAAATGGAAATTGAAAACTTGGGACAGTGGGCCCTGAGCGAGCCCGCACATCATGAGATGCTACCCAACGATATTAGAATGCTGATAGTTGGACAATATGGTCGTGGTAAGATACACTTGGCAGTAAATCTTATCATGAAATATATTAATTGGTTTTATCTGTGTATAGTGACTTACAACAAATCAACCGATTTATGACACTCTAAAAGACCGTAACTCTAAGGAAAGTTGTGTCACCGTCATATCACCGGAGGAACTAGGTCAGGAACTCTTAGATA
>JAOQGN010324572.1:0-14434 GCA_027564295.1 Himantozoum antarcticum
ATTCCATCATAAGAGGGTACAAAAATAGCTTTAAGTAGGAGAATTACACAATTGCTACAGAATAGAAAATAGAAAATATATAATGTACTATTTACCTACTATAAAACATGTCAAATATATAACAGTAATGATGGGGCTCCATTGGGCAGTAGCATGGCTAATCAAGGCGCGGAGCTCAAGAAAACAGTTAACTTCTATAAATATGTATACAGGGAGGCTAATTCACGGAGTCCATCAGGTACTACTTCAGGGGCACCCTAAAACAGCCCACGTCTACCATCACCCGCATCAACAACGGCAGACTGTTCCAAGCACTCGCTGTTTGGTATGTGATCTGACGATGACCAGATGAAGAAGTAGATTCAGGGAATGGCAATGAAATGGCGGAATGTAGTATTTCATAAAAATTTGTTTTGGGTTGGTTGTGGCTATAGAAAGTTCCATGTGCTATGAGACAAATACGAAAAGTATATAGTTGCTGTATTGGTAGAATGTTTGCCGTTTTTTCAACATTTGAAGTCAGTTTATTTAAGTTGCTCCAATCTGCAACTTTGGAAAGTTCTTGGTTTACTAAATCAATATAAGTGTTTAGATTTTTACTTTTGAAGAAAAGGTTCGTGTCATCTGCAAATAAAATAGTGTCAAACAAAGTATTTGTGACTAAATACACAAGGTATTTGTGACTAAATCATTTATATGAAGTATGAATAAAGAGGGGCCCAGAATTGAGCCCTTGGGCACACTGCACTTGAGATTTAAAAGAGGTGATGTACAGTTATTTATTTGTGTACATTGACTGCGTTCTATAAGATAGTTTTGAAACCAGCTGGTTATAAAAGGATGAAAATTATAAAGAAGATCAAGCTTTCTTAATAAAATTTGATGGTCTATCGTATCGAAAGCCTTTGAAAAATCGATAAAAATGACACAAAATGATATTACTTGAGTTAAGAGTATTAAAAGATCTTTGTGAGAATTCCATTAACGCATCATGAGTACCCTTGCTATTCTGAAGCCAAACTGGGAAGAGTTTATAATAGAAAACTGGGAGAGATAATTTTGGAGTTTGTTATTTATTATTTTTCCAAAACTTGAAAATATGGGAAAATAGAAATGGGTCTGTAGTTGTTTCGCAAAGATTTGCTTCCTTTATTCTTATAAATAGGGATCACTCTAGCTGATTTCATGGCTTTAGGAACTGTGGAGTAATTTATGCTAAGATTTATTATATGTCCTAGTGGTTTAGTTAAATGCGAGATGCTCATTTTTACCAACTTTGTTGGTATTTAGTCTGGTCCTTCAGCTTTATTAACATTTAGTGCCGTTAACTGTTTGTAAACCGGTGTTTGTAACTGTTTGTAATTGTTTGTAAGTGCCGTTAAGTAGTTTGCAAATGGTACCAGGAAATCGGAAAGTGAGTAATTCGAATATATTAGCTATTACATTTTATGTATATATTTTATTTGCAATTAGAATAGATTAGCTATACTAATGTTTAAAACGTGTTTTACATGTTGTCCAGACTTTAATTCCTTTTTGCTTGAGCTACTAGATGGAACTTGATGTAACATCTCACAATAATGGCCTCACTGTCTTTATGCTAAACAACATTTACATTTGGACAGGACAGCGGAAGTGCAAAACAGTACAGGAGTTATCTCTCTCCTCAATAATTTTGGAGTGATCCTCATTGAGAGTTCTGCTCTCCATTTCCTCAAGCAATCAGTTATGCAAACATACCATTTATGCTATAAAGCTATACTTTGTCTATGTATTTTGTTTACTTTTCAGTATTATTAAGAACAAAACGATAATACTGAATATTCAAATCATTGTGTGTTAAAAATTTACATAAAAAGCTGGAAAAAAGTCCTGGTTCATTTTGGATGTGACATTTTACTGGTCTATAAAGTGTGGTGTTTGAGAGGATGCCTTGCTACTATTTAGAACAATCCTATTAAATGGTCGATGATCATCATGTTAACTCATCGCAGAACTTGCTTACATGCAGATTGATGATAGAAATAATATGACGATCAACCTAAATAAAGCATATTTAAAATTTTGAATGGCATCTTTGTCACCATCATCTCCTATAAAATACACTCAATAGTGTCTTGTCGCTATCGTTTCCACCTGCTGAAAAACAAAGAAACTAATTAACAAGTCACTAGTTAAGTTCATCACTCTGATTCCAGTCAATGACTCATGTTTGACTCAGTCAATGTCATTTTAGCTAACAATCTAGGCCACCGTAAAGTCCTCAGTTGAAAATCATCACTTGCATGTATGATGTGACAAATCAACGGATTAGATCATGTATACTCTGAATGTATTGTTTTGTAAATACTGCATTGTAGAGAGAGCCAGACTCGGTAGGTATTTCTTTCAGTTGCTTCCTAAGATATAGATGTAGGAATGGTGTATTGAGCAATCTCTAATATGTGCTAGAACACTAACATATAAACTCAGACTCAGCGCTCACATACCACTCCCACCCAGAATTCATAGCATATAATGTGAGGTTAGGACCAATACCCCATCATAAAACAATGAATAAATCTGGAAATTAAATGGTTGACATTCTTTTCTGATGGCCGGATCCCTACCCACAATTTGTGCAGTGAGAAACATAGATAAAGATTTTGAACTTCCTGTTACAACTCTGCCCTCCGCCCCGCCTATGATTCCTTCCCAAGCCACAGTCCATTTTAATGATGAACACGCTGTGTGCAGTAACAATGCTCAAGAGTGGGTTATATGACATTTACATGTATATTAGGTACTTATACTAGTTCATATCGCTGTGATGGTTATGCTTTGATTGTTACACTAGCGTGCCGCTACATTTTCGTTGTTTTAGATAATTAATTTGTAGCTTTGCTTTTCTTAGTCTTAGCACTTAGTCATTGGCACTATTCACAATATCACAAAGTTTTATTTTCCCAGTATATGGGAAAGCTTAGCCCAAAGAGTTGAAGGGGGTCTTCCCCTTCAATTCCTTGCGTAGTCCAATAACGTGGATGGGAGTTGTCTTCCCCTTCTTCCTTCTCAGGGGGAAGAAGGGGAAGACAACTCTCGTCCACATTCTTGGGCTAGGGAAAGCTGCATGCTGGGCTAACTCTGTCTATTCACCAAGATTATTATATAGCTGATATAACGTAGCCTGAGATTCGTTACTAGTTTGGCATACTTGCCAGCTGTCTTGCTGAGAATTATCTCACGATTGTGTTGTGGCAATTGGTCAGCAGTCACAGCCTTCATAGTACCAGATGTCTCTTACTTGTAGTTTAGTTTTCTTAATCATGAAAATCTAGGCTGACAATTTCACTGCCTTCTGATATTAAATGTTCAAAGCAGCACTATGCAGCATGTACATGTAGTATATAGATGTATAGTATAGCAGGATAAACAAACCAGTTAGAGGTCGGAGTTGTCTTATCCACTCATCATATTATTGCACTGCGCAAGATATCAGAGTTTTTAGAATTTCCTACGACTTGGGCATAAGGAATGGTTGTAGTTAAACTAAATATTGTACATCTACAAACAAATGCGGACTTGTGTGAATTAAACTGAGATTTGAGGTCATCATTATTTTAATATTAATTGTGTGAATTGTCTTTTCAAATACTAAATAAAATATTGTGGAAAGTTAAACTAATCATGTTAACAGTATAAGCTGGTGTGGCTCATGAGTATTCATTTGACTATTCCGAATTAACCTAGTATCATAAAATTGTTATGGATTTATTTTATTTGGCATATGATTCGAAATTGGCAACTCTAATTATCTTGTGTCAATCAAGAATGTTGTAGGTCAATGTTATTTATTGTTGATGTTTTAGACTGGTTTTGCCAAATTTTGGAAGAAGATCTTTCTCTCCGAAGCATCCATTGCTGTGGTGCATGACCTTTTTTGGTGGAGTTTCATGAAAATTTTCAAACCGAATACTCAAGTTCAGCAGGATCAGGTGTTTGATAGGCTGGCTGACAGCTTTGCAGCTCTATTCTTTAGCATACATCCAGATACCAGAGATAAAATATTCAAGGTCAGTTAGTTATAAAGCCCGCAAAAGGTTGTTCGCTTGAGTGTTAATATTGTTTATTGTTTTAGAGCTCAAGGGAGACCCACCTGATCTCTAGTATACATTTTTTAGCAGAAGAATTTCGTTGCCCTGAGATGCAAATAGGTCATCTGGCAAAATTGAAAGACTGAGTTTTTTGGTCTTTAAGTTGAGATTCTCCATTTGCACACTATAGACAGAAAATTGTAGCTGACAACTTGAATTATATGGTGAAAAAATCAATTTGAAAATGATAATTTACTATATAACATCATGGTGGTTTTGATATAAAAGGCTAAACATCTCAGAATGACAATGTTGCCAGATGACTTGTTTCCATCCCGGGCCAGCGATTTATCTTTCACAGTGGGAATTGAACCCAGAACCTCACAGGCTGGCGTTATTCCCCTTGTTTGGTGAATGTTATAACTCCTATTATCTACTGCCTGTGATTGGTCTCTCTTTGTAAATATAAATTATTATTATTAATAATTTATATCATCTTTACTGTTTACTGGAAGTAAATGAAATAAATACGATTTTTCAAACATTTGTGTTATTGTGTTAGGGATAGCTTATTTTTTTGGGCATTTTCACATGTTCAGCTTTTGAGAACATTCAAACGATGTTTACCTGAAATGACTATAATTACGTAAGTATTTGATTTTCACATTTCAGTACAGATCATTATTTTGTATGGTATGTCTTTACTATGTACATGTTGTATGTTATAATTGTATATTTGACTTGTTTTTTATTACTTTTGCCTGGCTCTGCTCAGCTCATTTCTTTTAGGATACTTCATTCATCTGGGACAAGTATAAATTGTGAATTGTTGTGTCGCAGCATCCAGCAGACAAGCAAAGAGACTTTCTTTTTTTTTTAAATGGAATTTGTGTTTCCTGGATGGAAATATGTCAACAAAACTTCTCGCATTTACTCCAAATCTGTACCTTTGTAAATAGCCCTCAGCAATCCTTTGACCTGCACGGCTGAGTCTGTTCAGATCAAAACCTAAGACACAGTAGGTTCCGCGCGTTGCAACAATACCGCCAGCATGGAAAAGGCTCACTTCTGTTCCAATGGAAAAGGGATATTTGTAAAGCTGTCAATGGCTCCATACGTGTTGCGCAATGTTTCCCTCTGTATTAATTGGCAGTGTTCATTGTCGAAGTATACGGAGACTTTGGTTACCTCTGCCACTTTCAAAAATATTCCTAAGCAGTGTCATTCATAATGCAGCCGTCTAACTAGATTATTAACTAGATTACTAACTAGATATTACATGTATTAGTTAATATGGCTTGGATCCGCTATTTTCGGTTTCTTGATATTGTAAAATTTTAAAAATATATTGGATTACAATTATAGTAGTTTGAGTGTGTAGATCACAATCACAGGAATATAGAGTCATTTGGATGGTCTCTGCAAGTGATGACCGCTATTTATGGCTGGCTATTGCTGTAGAAAGTAATGAAAATCGTTTGCTGCTGTGAGTCTCGGGATTATATAACGGCTACAATTATAGCCAGGTCCGTATATAACCAAAAAAATCAGACCCAACATTTTCAGCATTTTGCACCCTACATCTTAATTTTAGAAAAAAATCCACTTAAAACTGTTAAAATCGCTGTAAAATTTTAATTTAGAGGTTGTAACACTAAAATACCCATAGAAAGAGTTCTAATTACGTTACAACGGGGATTTTTCAGCATTGGAAAGGCAAGAAATTTCTCTACAAGATGAACCCATACACGACATGTCGTCTGGTCGTGACCCTTATATACGCCCCTGATTGTAGCACTGGATTATGATAAACAAAATGTTACGTATGCTAACCTAACCTTGTTTTTCACTGATGCTACAGATTACGTTAGGTTTTCACTCGATGCTACAGATTACGTTAGGTCTATAAGTTCACATTATTGAAATGCTTATTGATACTACTATCTAAAAACATGTATATTCATCATTTTTACTAACAAATCCATCGATTGTCCGCTTCGCTTTTAGTTTTGTTTAATATTATATTTATGTATATATCCTGCTGGATAGGCCCAAACTATCTATATGTAAGGATATACACTACATATATATTATGTGTGCATATTTATGTATATATCCTGATGTATAGGCCCAAACTATCTATATGTAAGGATATAAACTACATATATATTATGTGTGTGTATTTATGTATATATCCTGCTGTATAGGCCCAAGCTATCTATATGTAGGTATATACACTGCATATATATTATGTGTATATATTTATGTAGGTATATCCTGGTGTGTTGGCGCAAGCGATCTACATGATCTTCCATGATGCATTTCCTGAATCTCACAGAATGTTCGGACCTTTGTTTAAAGAAGAAGTAGTTGGTTATTGCTGGGAATTGACTACAGGTAAGATAACTCCCATACCACTAACCAGGTGCTTACTGCTACAAATCAAGGTCATCAACAAATCAAATCAGTCAAAGAATCAACAGAATAAGTCGAGTAGTCAGGTAAAACAATGCCAAGTCTCCTCCATTAGTTCAATAAAGTTTGATGTCAGCTTGTATTGAATTACAAGTTATAGAGTTTATATAGAGAGTTTTGTAAGACTTGAGAAACTTGTAATGTTCCAAGTCACAATCAAATTACTGTTTTGAGCTTGAAACCCAAATTGGTAGAACTCAGCAAATTTAGGATCTTGTTTCAACTTACCCTACTGTAAGAGATTATTGGTTGGAATTAATTTTCGCTAATGGAAAATTCGCTAAAAATTAATTCCGTTAATATTTACTTCCATCAAAAATTTTAGAGGTTTTGTAGTGAAATTTAAAGGTTTTATATAGAAAATAACACTTGCATGGTGTGAAATTTCGCCAGCTTAAAATTCGCTAAAAATTAAGTCTGCTAATTCAGTTTTGTGCTGGGAATTCGTCAAAATTAAGTCCGCCAATAATTTCTTCCAGAAGGATGGGAGGGCAACTCCCCACAACAACAAGAGTGACTAAGAGTAATTTACCAACATTCTTTCAACTGTAAAAGTTATCTTCTGGCGGTGTATGCTCGAAATAAGTTTGCCAGAGAAAATGAGAGCTTGTTAAGGGACCCCAATGAGAGTTACTGTCCGATATTTGGAAATGTCAATTGTCAGTAAAATGTAAATCAGACAAAATTTGTTATTTCTTAATTAACCATATATGTAATTAGTTTGTCCTTTAGTTGCACTGTCATCGGCCCATTCTCAATATATTTTACTGGCGCGATGGAATAATTTGATAATAATCTGTCATTTGTTGTTATTGAAGATGACGCCAAAGCTGAATATTACATTATTATTATTATTGTTTATTTGCCACATTAACATTGTTTACAATTTTTGTCTTGTGAGCTTACAATGTATAAAAAAGGGCTAATGTGATGCGAAGATTTAGCCCTGAAAGCCTGATTGATGAAGAAGGACTGCTTCCTTTTCATTGTCCTGTGTTTAGGAATGTTGATGTCATTTCCTGGAAGCCGGGTTGATCGCCTGTTGTTAGCTTTAGGGAGCCTTGCAATAGTGGATGGTGTACATTACTACGAATTCTCAGATGGTATTTGTCGATATATGATTGCATGAACAGCTTGAGAGTGGGTAATTCCAACTGGTCTGTATATGTATTTATACATAAATTATTATGTATAAATAACAGCACAGGCATAAGCTTGTACTGTAGGGTGTCATGTATTTACACAACATAAATTGTGACATTGAGTAGCTAGGTCCAAATAGTACCAATGCAGAGTTCTACAGTACTGGTTATAATGATGGTGTTATGCAATGACATATAGCGGTCTGTCATAATTTGCTGAGAAGACATTTGCAAACGTAGTTTTTCTCAAAAATGCGAAAAACAACTTGGTTGCTAAAGGGTTAACGACAGATTTGGCAAAATAAAAATTATTATGGCAGATTATGGCATGCGCTGGTGGAATTTTGTATGTAATGGGGAACACTTGATTATTTTGGTTCAGTTTTGACTCACCTTCATGAACTTGGCTATGGAGTTGCCTCCACCTTGAAGCCAAGGCACAAACGAGAGCATGTGCACTGCATCCATAGGTGGTACACTAGGTGGTGCAGATACTAACATCTTAATAAGCTTGTCCGTGTTCTACAATATTATATTACCTAACACACATGAGGTGTTTAGAGATCATTTGATGGAGATATTCAGTTTACGCACCCGAAATATTAAGCTATTGCAAAACAACTGAACTTGGAAGAAGAACAGCATTGGGCTAACAATGACAAAAATAATGAAATCAACACTATTAGTCTATCTATGTACATATAAATACATGCATATCATCCAGTACATGCATATCATCCAAGGTTTCAACTTGGCTCAATCGGCTTCAATCACTGGCTACATCTAGAGTTGTCTGCTCTTTAGTTGGAACTCAAAAATTTCCTGAAACTGAATCCAATATCTGGCCACATCTTGTGTTTGTGGCAAGTAGTTATTATTATTTCCAATTTTCCAAATCATCTGAAGTCATTATATGAAAATATAAGTTGTAAACCTTTGACATTTCATTGTTGCTGAGAACACAAGAAGCGTATTTTAGATTTAACAATCATCTGGAAAGAATTTCCACATTTGAAAAAAATCAGCTTACGCTTACTGGTTATGAATTAGCCAGTAAGAGTAAGCCATCACACACCCTGTGCAATTACCCAGTAAGAGTAAGCCATCACACACCCTGTGCAATTAGCCAGTAAGAGTAAGCCATCACACACCCTGTGCAATTAGCCAGTAAGAGTAAGCCATCACACACCCTGTGCCATTAGCCAGTAAGAGTAAGCCATCACACACCCTGTGCAATTAGCCAGTAAGAGTAAGCCATCACACACCCTGTGCAATTTGTCGGCTTCCTGTTCATCTAATAGTCCATCTTCTTTAAGTTTATCCAAAGTTTCTCTAATCTTATTAAGAACAGTGCGGGTGGCCTGGCGGGTTTTGACAGCCACTGCAACACCCGGATTGCTTCTTTGCAACAGAGCTAAAAATAACATCATTCCACATGAAAGAAAGTTACTAACGAAATGATTTCTACTGAGTACTGAATATATTTGAGTCTTGGTTTAGTCAATTCAGTAACTAATACACTATTTTAGAATCTTGCATCAACTATCAATTTTAATAAATCCACACACATTTAATATGTTACAAATTGTAATCAATTTAGAGGATAAATGATCTAAAACGATCACCACTTTGGCTTGACGAAAATTATGTACCGATGTTAGTTAACAATGCTTGGCCCAATTTAACTATGCAGCCTAACTTTTGCAACTAACGAATTCATGTTTCCATTTATAATAATATGAAACTGTGTCTTTGGTGGTTCCCTAGCACGTTTTAACAGCTTTGGATGTTTCACCAGACGTCAGCACTGTTGAATTTTCTGCCCAATAAGGTATGTCTATCTTGTGTGACATTGAATTTATACATACATACTATATAGGCTACAATATACATATAATATATATACAATAGGCCCCAAGTAACTATTACAATGAAAGTCAAACTTGAAAATCAGAGAGTTGATAACTCTACTTTTGAGTGCTTGTTTAGATTTTCCAAAATAATCCTTAAAGACATTACATATAAATGTCTTGTCAGACATGTAAATACAGCATTAGGGAAATTTGTATTTACATACTGTTGTACAGCACACATTGAACCTAATCACCTAATTCTTTGATGACAGCCAGTCTTGTTTTGTCACATCGGTTCTTGAACTTATCTCTCATGCCGGAATGTTCCACAATATGATCCAGAAGTTGTCTGCACTCCTCCTCACCTACCACAAACCCCCTGCCTACATCATATCCAAAGTTTACTTGACTCTCCACCCGTCTATCCACCGCATTTAGTATAGCAGGTAAACATGTATTCTAAAGAAATCACAAAGTATCAATTTCAGAAATCTAGCAATACATTTTTGAAAGTGCTAGATTGTTAATCAAATATATAGTTTCTTCTTCAGAAGACATTGTCAGTATAATAAAAAAAAAGTAGAAGCAACCAACAAGGAAATTCCCACCATCATGTGATTTATTCTCTCTTGTAAATAGTGCAAGGTCTATAGGTAGCGGCCAACTTCCTTAGATTCAATAAATTGAGTGAATCTGAATTGCCACATTCTACACTGATTGATTGCAGCACGCGATAGCCTGAAGGACTGGCCACATGTACCATTTTTCTTACTCTTAACAGTTGTCTAGAGGCCAGAACTGTGTGTGGTTGATCATGCCACATGTACCAGGGTCTACAACGAAGCTATGAATTGATATCTCTCTACTTATACATTTGTATCTTCTAGCATTGTTTACTTGTGTTGATAGTTTTGTGGAACAAGTACAACTCAGGAATGGAACAGGCATATTTAGGCACGACAAATTACCGCTAGTATAAGCAAATAAATTGTCCAATGAGAGAGCGTAGCTGGTTGATGCCTATAAAATGGCCGATGCCTGCAAAGTTATCACATGTCATATATCCACTGGGTGGCTCAGCGGCATAGTTTAGAGTATTAGTATTAATCTGTCTAACTCCGGGAGTTTAGTATTGCACTTAGTTATGCCGGTTAGGTGAGAAAAACAGTACATGTGTCCAGGCCTTCAGAATGTGCAGGAGTAGGTTGGTGGATGTGCGCTAGCAACCTTCTACATGTGGAGACAAATACATGTACTTCAGCATTCAGTATGTTGCTGCTGCCAAGTAATCTCGAGTTTCCGCAGAGTGACAACTGATGAGCATCATATAAAAATAACAAGCATTCCTTCTTAGTGATATCTGGTGCCTCAGGCAAACTTACTATAACCATCTCCAACAGCCTCACACCTCTAGATATTTGTATAACAGCAGACATGAGATGATACTTGTCGGCCTCTCTCACTGTATTCTGAGTATTTAGATTGGCAGCCTCATAACCCGCATACAGTTCGGCAGAAGCAGCCAGTAGTGTCACAATTGCCACAGCATTCCAAAAGCTCCGCACATATCTTCCACAGCCCAATCCAGTCACCTGTGACAAACAAGATACCAGGCTTTCACAAATTGTGAGAACTGGAAGGTATTACAATTTATTATCTAATATTAGATTAGGTAGACCATGGAAGGTAATAGTGTAGTGTACAGGCTATTATAATTAAGTTATAATGTTTATTATGCTATACAACTGATTGCAATACTTCCACATGTAAATTCTGAAATAGCATCAAGTGATGTTAATATATATTTAGATTGTCTGACAATGCTTCACCCCTACCTACAATAAACTGCTTTTAAAGCAAGTTATAAAAACAGCAGTTAGTGATGTGTCCATCAGGTAGACTTGCTCAGAGTATAAGTAGTTCAATTGGCGGGATTGTGTTTACAAGTTGCGTTTTTGTTCACTCACACCAATACAGTATTTTCTGCTGTAATATTTCACCATTGTTGATCTTCGATAATTAGGAATTATTAATAACCGTTAATAAAGACGATATCCATTGCCAAATAGTCGAACACCGCTACATGAAAACATGATGTGAAATGCATTAGGTGTAGGCTGTCCTACCAAGCACACGACGAGGCAGAGCCGCGAGAAACAAAGCTGTCACAATCCGTGTCTATCCGTGTCCGATCAGAATTTGTGAGTTATCCTTTGCTTCTTGCAGCTCCGGCTTGTCGTTGGGGCAATTCCCATTGTGACAAAGTTTGGTAGGACAGGCTATTAGGCTATTAGGTGCTAATAGCCTAATACTATTGAAAACCATAAATGAGCGAATAGATAAATTAATGAATAAATAGGTTAATAATAGATGAAGGAATGAACCAATGAATAAGCATGTAACATCTGAACATTCACACCTTGATAATGAGTTCCAAAGTGAAGAAGATTGCAAAATTGATTGAGAAAGCCATGAATATGGTATGATAACTTATATCATGGGTTCGCATGAGGAGTTGAACCACTCCAGCAGCACACTGAAGCAACAAGACGATAGTAACCAACCATTGGAGCATCCTAGACATTGCCACCTTAAATACTATGGTGTTTTTGGTAAGTGCGGGCATAGGACGAGGTATCAGCTTGCTGCACAGCTTGGTCAGGAACTTACTCTACAAACAGACAGCGCAAGTCAAGATGGCAACAAAGAAACAAGAGCGATTTGATCAGAATAAGCGTTTACGGGTTAGCTCAGGCTGGTATTAGAGTATTAGTTCATACTTTACCATTATGCAACTAATAAAAATGGTGTATTTACAGAAAATTGAAACTCCATGTAACAATTACGCCTCTCCATTAAAACAATTACAACTTTGAAATGAGATAACTCCAAGCAATACTCAATGTACGCATGAAATCCCAGTATAGGAAAGGACACTATATTTATATGGCTTAGTGTAATGCCTGTGATTAATTGTTTTCCTGAATAAAAACACAATGGCTTGCGGAAAATAAATTCTGCTTGCTAAAGAATAATAAAACAACAGACTCAGAAAGTAGGCGGTAATAGTGCACGGGTAACTAGACGACTTGTTATCTAGACTGCTCCCTCACAAAAACCAACTAAATGATGTAATGGAGGGGCGTGTCTGTATTTTAGTGTTTTTCTATTTCATTTGTTATTCCTCTATTTTGACTTACTATTTGATGATCCAGTAATAAATTTAATGTAGAAAAATTATGTCAATGCTTACCGCTGTTACACAATTTACACAGCAAAAACTACATAATAATATGTGTATTAACAATACAATATCTCAACTGTCTAGTGACAAATGGGAAAGACAACCTGTGGTTGATGCCATCACTACCATTTTCTGCGTGCGCAACTTAATTAAATATACACTGGATACCGACTATTCTTGGAAAGAGGCGATAAACTCCTTTCATCTTCCATGAAGCCCTGACATCGTCAATAGAGATAAATGCTTCCGGTTTATCAGCTGTTGACTCTGTCAGCTCCAGCAGCTTTCGTACAGCAGATCTGCCTAACAATCCATGTTCAAATTGCCTCCAGTACGACACCTGCAAATACGAGAAATACATGTAATATATATCATACCAATATAATAATATCGTAATACTAATAGTTACAGCCAGTAAACGGATATTGATATCACATTGTATTACGATACCAGTGTATGAAATATGCACCAAACTGCCTATTTGCCATGTAAGCAATAAGCTAACACAACTACAGTATGAGATAATGCACACTGCCAGCTATTACGCTCTAGGCAGCTTCATTACGCTCTAAGCAGCTTCATTACACTCTAGGCAGCTTCATTACGCTCTAAGCAGCTTCATTACGCTCTAGGCAGCTTCATTACGCTCTAGGCAGCTTCATTACGCTCTAAGCAGCTTCATTACGCTCTAGGCAGCTTCATTACGCTCTAGGCAGCTTCAACACTTGCGTTGTAGAGGGCTCTCAAATGAGTAACAATAAACAAAAATAATCATGTCATCCAATATCCAAAGCATCTGGTACACTTACATTCATCTTTACGATAAGTATTCTATAATCCTGTACCTACATGTATATGAATGATGATAATTCAATTATGTTAATGCAATAAAATGGGCCTCGTGATCCACTGCCGTCTAACATAATTCACAACATAAAATATTCATTGGTGGCAGATATATATTTTTTCCTCTTATAAGAGAGATTTGTTGTAATAACAGAACTCCAACGCATGCTTGGTATGCAGTTTAATGAGTAGGCATATCGTATCTCACCTTCTGTGCCTTCAGATATCTGATCCTAGCCTCCTCTTCATATTCTTTGTACTGGCTGGCGGTGAGATCTGCTTTGATTAGACTGCTACAATCTGGACACACCACCTTGTTAAGTGCATGAGTCGTAGGCTCTATAATCTCAACCTCTGCTGCCGACTTCAACCCTGATTCCTGCATTAAAAATAATGATCAATACTCATAATACTAAGACAAAATGGTTCTTCATGAATCACTAGGAAAATATTGTATATGCCCGGTATAGGTATAATTGTATATGTGCAACTCTTACACTTTGCTGTTCGAACTATTCCGAAATTGTCAGCCCCGCCCAATGCCCCAAAAGTATTGCACTGTGTAACGGATGAGAATGTATTTAATTTTTTTTCAATGCACGCCTAATTGCATAATATGCATATGAACTACGTATTACCAATCCCAGCCCCATTTAAAGAAGCCACGCCAAGTTTAGGAGTTATCGGCCCCTTTTTACTAACTGGTCGCAAAACCAAACAAGTCTCTCCGGCTTGTTCTGTGACGTTTTCCGCCGGTCGGCCAATCAGCTTTCACGGCATTACTATGAAAAGTTTGTAGAT
>JAOQGN010324683.1:0-14434 GCA_027564295.1 Himantozoum antarcticum
GTACCAGGTCCAGTATGTTCAAACCTGTAGCGAGCAATGGAACAATAGTTAGACATCAATTGTACAACAGGTAGATATCAATCATATGTTTTTACTCTTCTGTCTAAGCCAGCTAACAGCAAATTTCATGCGGAGGGAGATAAAAGAGGTGACGGGCGACACAGCGCGCTAGTGATCACACTTTCTACTCACCTAATTCGAAATGGTACTGCTAATTTCAGCCCATTCAGTATTTCGTGTTGATTTAAGTCTGGAAGTTAAATTACCTTCACTTTTCAAATTAAAAAATTAATAACTATATTATATGTATTTGTAAGACTTGTTCTGTTATTCAATCTCGACTAGAATGACAAAAAGCACTGTGTCATCTGTGTCAACTGACTTGTGATGGGATGCAAAGTGGGAACTCCAATTAATACGACATTCCTGAAATATTAGACTTGTACAGCCATAGCTGTAAATCGGCATATAAATCGGCATATAAATACTGCATATATTTACAGGTGGATTGTTAATTAAAAATGAGTGGAACTTCAGTACATTCCTTTGCTAAGGAATATGGAAATAAAAGAATAGCTCTACCTATTTACACCATGACCACTTCAAGCTAACAGATAATTATACAAATAGCAAAGAGCTTACAGCTCTGTCATAATTACATGCACTACTTCAAAATTCAAAGCAAAATATTTAAAAATATTATGTAATAACAGTAGCACCAAAAGCTATAGAATAATAAAATATAGCAGGTGAAAATAGATGAGCTTAGACAAAAGCATCAAATAGGCATTGGCGGTCAGTTACATGCAAGTCATGGTTTCTCTGAACATTTTCGACTATCCATTATCGTACTCTATCAATACAACAATATGGTATTGTTGTATTGATATATACAACAATTATACCTCTAAATATACTCACCATGCACATTATTTAATTTAATGTATTAAAACTGATTCCAAAAATATATTCAAATAATGCCAGAGAGATAGAGAAGACCCAACTAGCACCGTACTGTTTAGATACTTGATCTGCAATGTGGGTATAATTCCTTTACAGTCCGGTCACTTAGACTTAGATCTTGGGGTTGGCCTTTTAGCGCTCCAAATCGCAAATTGAGAACGTAGTCTTAGGCACCGACCACACTGAAAAGGAATGTCACCATTGTACGTGTAACGTGCAATGCCATGTGCATGTTAAAGTTGTACTTGCACTGTGCGTTATGTAAGTATTTATGTTAGTTGGCGGTTGGGAACCACGGATTCCAATTGTTTTGTCACCATTCTAAGGTATTTCAGGAGTAGAAAAGGGCAATACCAAACATTGTATGCTATGCCATGAGTGTAGATACATGTACACCAGTCTGTTATGTCCTGTAACACTACTAAAGCTGCTTTTACAGTAGCCCAATTTTTACGGCAGATGATTTGCATAAGCTACACATATTATCGTTACCAATTTGACATCACGTTAACTGTGATGTCAAATTTGCCATTGCATCTCACATGTATCTAAGAGAGAGTTTTTGTACAGAGTTGTCAGCTTGACGGCGTCAGCGGTGAACACGCCTTTACATTGGACAGCGTTATGCATATAGATTGCTTTCCACACAGCGTCGTTTGTCAATTTGGCCAGTGAGAATTTTTTGGAAGTTGTACTCCCTCCAAATCTTCGGTAAAACTATCCGTTTTTTCGACACGAATGTAATTAGCTAGAGGTCAAAACCAACGCGGTCTGACTGTGAACCCCTTCCTACATCATGCAAATGATGTCTATTATATGACTGAACAGCGTTCCCAGAGGACGCAGTCAAGTTGACATCGTACTGAAACTCCATTGTAACAGACAAAAAATCAGACCAGAAATGTTGTCCTTTTCATTATATATGACGTTACGACGCACATGACGTCGCCAGTTGAAACCAGCTTTCTCAGTCCACCCATACCAATACATAACCATCTGCCACAAAAATATGGCTAGTGCGAAACCAGCTTAAAAAGTTTTCCGTCTTGACAGTTTCACGAAGCAATGCATTAATTAAACTATTTATATGTACATGTATTATGATAATGGACGCAATTACTATTAGGGGTGGTCAAAAGACACTCTACACTACTTCAAAAGTCAGTCCCACCTCGCCGAGTTGAATAATAGCCACTTAGTCTGTAATTGGGACTAATACACTGCCTGCGCGGCACCTTTCAGACTTAACAGTAGATTAGCATATCTATATCAACAGTCGAAAGCAATTTTGATACGATAAATAATCACGACAGGCATAACATTGCAAGATGAAACATTTATTGTAGGCATATTATATTCATATATACATTGTATGGATTGGTTTGCATTATTCTAGGTGGTAAACCACTACCTGACCTATCAGCTGTTCCAATAGCTAACCGTCCGGGCCTTTCGTATTTTACCTGCTTATCAGATCACAGACAGTAACTCTAGGGCTAATAATCTTGCTATGGGTTGTTAGCAGTGAGAATTCATACTTTGTTTTACAGTGACAGGAATCGAACCAATAATCTTAAAAACGAGTTCTATATATTTTACATGTAATATTCATAAACTTCAGAGCGAAACCTTGTAAAGGGTCTGCATCTTACCAGTGCCAGGTGGATCTTGCCATAATGATAAGAATACAGCAGTGTCCGAGTAAATGCACCATTTTTGCAACATATAAATTTATACAAACTATTAAAGATGAAATTACCAAATAAGTAAAAAACTGATTTCATCCAAGCTTATAAACCCAAACTGTTTGTAGTTTAGTAACAGAGTGATTATACTTGGCACCCAAACCAGTCATAACGAACCCTCTGTAGTCTGTACCCCAGCATACTAACATGTTTATAGCGAGTCAGTAAGCCTATAATCACTCACCGATAAATTCACTGCGTATAACTTTACGGTGATTTCCTGTGGACCAGCCGCAGTTTCCCTCAATCATGCAGTTGATTAGTAGTAAGATGGAAGACTTGTATTGTGATAGCTCTGCAGACCTGAGCTCATTTACCAATATACTGAATCTGTACCTCTGTTTGTTCTTAGTCTATAACATACATCAGCAGGGACTGTGGAATGAGGGGCGAACAACTCCACAACATGCAATTAGTAGAACATACCTTTGCGGCCCTTGTACAACTTGGTGTACTCTTGTTTATGAAGTGTTCTATGGCGATTTAGTACTTTGAAACAAAAAATATAGACTTGGCAACATTTTCAAGAGTAGGTACACTGCTTCGAGAGCGTATCTAAATTGATATTGGACAGCTATAATTTGGTTTCCGTACGTTGCACTTGCATCGCAAGAGGTGCTCCCTGGCAGTCGAGTGATAGGGTTATAACTCTATGGCATCCAGGGTTATAATTCTGTGGCATCCATATATAGGGATATAAGAGAAATGGGTTCCAGTTCTCTAAACCGGGTTTCTCTGCTAAACTGGTTCTCAAACCTTCAATAAACTATCTATTTGCATTGATAAAAACAACAGAATTTCACCAATGTTGACACAGGTGACAGCAATATATTGCAGTGCCTAAGGCTTCTAACCATTTTAGATTCATTAAAAGCTAGGCCCGTCACAATACACAAAATTTACGGAATACAGAAGCATTAATACAAGACCAACAAACGAAATCATCAATACAGAGAATGTCAAGATCAATGTTTAGCAGGAGACTATATTTTATTGAATACCAAGCTAATATAAAACAATGTTTCAACAGTGTCACAATACTATTAATAATGATGTACACGTTGGCCTATTGCAAACTGAGATTTCTTCTCCTTCTCCTCTACATTGATCATGGACCCCAACTTCTAACCCCTGTATCGTGAAAGGTATATTAAAAACTATATCGAAAAGAAAAAGTATTTTAGCATGTACCTTAAAGAATTCCAGAGCTTGTAATGTAGTGTTGTATCCTTCCATTGAGTAGCGACTGAGGGCAGCTAACAGCTCAACCACCTGCTTCTTAACCAGTGTGTTTGTAGTATCCAAAGCTACAAAAGTATTGGTGTTCTAAATTCCACATCAGATGGTTTATATGCACACTAAACTAGCATTACAGGTATAAGAGAGGAAGACAGAATAATAATAATTCTAATCTGTGTAGAGCTAAAACTAAAATAGGAAGAAAACTGATGCACTCAACCAACAAGCTGGTAGGATTCTCGTAAAAAGCCATCAGCAAAGCTCTAACCCTTATTTGCGAGGTCTGTTCGGATCAGGACCTAGAGCACAGGAATT
Organism: Himantozoum antarcticum; assembly: GCA_027564295.1. Lineage (NCBI taxonomy): Eukaryota > Metazoa > Bryozoa > Gymnolaemata > Cheilostomatida > Bugulidae > Himantozoum > Himantozoum antarcticum. The sequence continues at coordinate 4,263 of JAOQGN010324683.1, forward strand.
ACTTGTGAGTTGATGTCGCTCTGCAGTCCTTAGCGTATATGACAGCCGTGGTAAAGCTACACAGTACTTACAAACATGGCTGATGAACTGAGCCAAAGAGAACTTGGGGTTGATAAATCCAGAGTTGCTTGTTATACAGTAAAATGCAGAAGACAGTAGTATTGCAATGATGTCCACCATCACTGCTATTGCAGAGCAATACACAAGGCAACCGCTCTACCATCCCAAAATAACAGATATGCCTGGCACAGGAGGCCATGTGAATGTATCCTGTTTTTATGTATATACACTTCAATCATGGAAATCACACTAGATCAGAAATATATAATATGGAAATTAAAACTTCCATAAATCTAACAAAAGTTCATTGAAGTATATCAAAGATTTTATGATGATAAATTGCTGGTGGAAATTGGCACTGATAACATTTCAAAAGATAGAACGTGAAATGTGACGTTTGCTTTCCTTCTCAAAATAATAAAAACCATCTAGGACACCGACGGTGTTTTTAAGAATCTATGTCTATGGAATGCTGATCATCAAATTTTATGAGTTTCTACTAAGATTAATGTAAACACACCAAACTAAATACGCATTATTATGTAATGAGTGTGTTTTTTTATAACTTCAGGTATTGCATTGTCATGGTAATCACAGATAACCAAGTTTTGAATAGAAATAATGCAATGACAAGAGCACTCGGCCATATCCATTCATCATGATCTATTATATTAGACCACTGTGTAACACATGTCTATGGTTATAGCTTAATGCTTTAGATGAGGCCTACCTATGTATTCCCAATTTGTTTCAATTCAAGAAAAGAGAAATTTTGTTATACCGGTATATAATCATTTTGGAAAATATGCGGCGGTTTTCATTTACCTCAACAAAATCCGTAGACAACACTTGACACTATGAAATCTACAGATTTCCAGATTCAGAGTTTTTTTTATCATGATAACTCAATTCAACAGCCGTCTCAACATGCATCTATTGCATCTAGCAGCAAGGTTACCGATAGCACTTGGCATTAATAGCTGCAGATCAACACCTACCAATTACAAGCCTCCTGGTAGGTTCGCTGTGGTGTATGAAAAACTCCAGACCTATTTTACTGTTCATCACAGCTCGCACACACTCGACACATTCTAGTAGGCACATGGCGTCTCTGATCTGTGTAACTCTCTGGGCTCCCATAGTAGCAACCATGTCAAGAAGCCTGATATAACAGACAACAAATAATAATATATAATAGTGATAATGATGATAACAATAATAAAATAATAATTAATATTTAAAAATTATAATTATAATTATTATATACTTCTTACATAATAATTAATAATTATTTAATATTAATAACATTAGCATTTGCTGGCTAAGCATGCGTTGTTATATGTGGAAACCCAAGATAAAAAAAGGTTAAAGGAAATCTACCGAGCTATGAGTTATATTATTTGATTTCCGTTGGAAGGTTGGGATCTACCGTAAATGGTCACGGTTTCTACGTCAGGCGACATACTATTATTTGTTGAATTGGCAAAGCAGAAATCTCCAGGTATAACTGAGACTGGAACCAACGGTTTCGCTGTTAACTTTTGTCATTGCTGCAGAACGTAGGCAATCATCTCAAAAGAAGACCAGGGAGTCTTTGATACAAGCAGCTGCAAACCAACAGCTGCAAACCAATAACAGCTGATAGTACACAGCTACAGCAATATATAGACTCATAAATCATGCTGGAAATAAATAATTATTTATTGAATGCAAATTATCAATTTTACCATCAATTTCCATGATAATATTATTACTATGACTGAAAGTCGGGTGGTATGAACGTTTCAGAATACCCCCACATTTCACACCATTTAGTCACCAAATATCTTAGACTAGGCACAGGTGTAAAGTTCATTTTCAGTATATGACACCGAATTTGCTCACAATAAAATACATACAGAGCTACACCTTGAAGCTGAAAGTTTCAGTATTTAATATTGTCAGATTTTGACATTAGGTTCAATCAAGCAACATTTCAGCATACCTTAGTTTTAAGACTGAATTGAGGGTTTTCAATTTGGGACACGAGTACACGTTATTAGGAAAACAAACTCGGCCGTTTGCATTCTTGTTCTAGTGTACCGGTCATTTCCAAAATGCCCCTTATTGCTCGGTCTATTACTTATTTTGCTAACATTTGGATCAGCTTGTCTCTGATTATAATAATACATGACTTGCATTTGGCACACATGAATGACATTAAATTGTTTCTGGGAGAGTGACTTGGCAAGTGATAAATGCAGCCTATGGTCAACACCTTCAGAGGGATATACAGAATATATTCACTTGGCATAGCCTTAATTTGTTGCACAGAAAATATATATTCAAGTCTATAATTATGATTCATGCATATTAATCAAGAAAAGGAGCAATAATATTTATGTGTTCTAATGTATATCATTTTGCAACTAAATCTACATTGAATAGTTTCATCAGCTGCTACGGTACCTCTATATATGTAATAAGTATCTCTTGCTGTCAGTCGATATCGACTGATATAATTATAATAACTGTAACCATAGATATTAGTAATATTACAAACTTCAACTTTGTCAACAATAATCCCCCGAGTACACCGTCTGCTTGCTGGTCTAGCAGGTGGAAATGCCTTGAGTTGGAGCATAGGTCTTCAGAAAATTATATTTCAGATTCAATCAATATGTTGAATCGCTAGGATTCCAGATGCAATGCGATACAATGTTTGATGCACAAGCCGTGTACGAAACATATTATCCGACTCTCTCATGAGCATTGACTGTAGTTAAGGTCTTTAAATATGCACGACTTGTAGACCTACATCTTATATTAATTTGCATTATTTTTATTTTTAATTTTAATTTGCAAAAGATTTTCTCTGTAGCCCAATACCAAATCTTCAAATGGTAGACTATTTATGTCTAACTGCGACTGCTAACATGGTCCCAACCATCCCGATGAAAGACCCTACTCCCACCTCTTCATAACTTGTAGTGCAGTACCTTATCGGGACGACAACTCTCATATTTAGGTTGGATAATAATTTTCGCAGTGTCTTCACTTTTATTATAGGCCTAGATAGTAGGAACATGAGTTTATAGATAGACCTTCATAAACTGGTGTAAACACATGCAAAATTGTCATCTGATAGGTATATGAGAAAAGGTTCGTTCTTAGAAGAGCGAAACATAAAACTAAGCTATTACAAAAAAGTAAATATACATGACACAATTTGATATACTCCCACAAATTGTTTCAGTTTGCTAATATAAGATCTAAATTGTCTAGTCAAATCTTACAAAAGATAAATGTCAAGGCAGATCTTGTTCTGCTTATCAGCAATTAAGCTCAATTACCATACATTGTGAAGGCTGTCAATCCCTCCTTCCCTCACCTCACATTGCCCAAAGTGAGGACTTCAGGCTATTTAGTTCTACAGAGACAACATAATCAGGGGAGGACAACGACTCATTGCATCATCATAAAATAGGTATTACTGAAGCAACTTTTCGTAATTAATATGAGCTGCAACTCAAAAGTCCCCGTAGACGGAATTGAAACTTCGCTTAAAATATGGGAAGTAATTAGGCCTGAGGATATCCATTAAGGCTGGTAATATAGGAGGGGCATACTTGACTAAAAAGAAAATTTATTAGTTTAAGGCGATATCACATTGATTGCATGAAGGGACACTGATAAATGTTAAATTAAATTGCGAAAGGCACCAAGTCACTATACATACGCCAACAACGCAACATTCAGATAAACTGTCCGGTTTGCTATGAAGTTTGTACCCTATAATATCTGGCATCCCATCACTTAAAGTGTTTGTTTAGGTTATCCTGACACACTGATCTGTGTATCTTATTTAGCAAAAGTGAGTATGTCAAACAAAACTACACAATCAGCTTTGTGCCTACAGTTGATTCCAGTAGTCTGTCAATGCTCTGCCGATAGGCCACCAAAGGTGATTTGCTGTGCTGGTTAATGGAAGAAATATGCCCTTGCTAAGGAATTTGACCAGGCAAACCTTGTTTGCATACTGGCCATACACAGAACAACCAACCGGCAAACTGTTGATATGTTGGGTATAATAATTCTAGCAAGCACAAAGCAACTTTGGTAGCCTCATAATTGCTCAATAATTATTCTAGATAATTATGCATTTGTTAGTCACATTCGATTTTCTCAAAGAAAGGGACACATTAATTAGTTCTATAGCGTAACTATATAACTATTGGCTTACCCGTTATTGTGTATTATTATTATCCTTCATAACATGACCTTGAAACTAATACACCGACAGACATGACTGGACCACTCACGTGGGTTTGGCCAATCATAACGGAGATAGCGAAATATTTTTTAATTCCTTTTAAAAATGCTAATATATAGGATTGCTACCACTGATGGGCCTTCGCAATGACCGTTTCCGTTCACCTCCGCTTTAAGAAAAATCTGGTTTTTAATATATGAAATAAGGCTGAAATAATTTTTTTGTTAAAAACCCTTAGCATCTTCTCTGACATTGCCTTTATCATTGACATTTGATAATAATAGTCTAGCTATAGAACTCTACTATCCTTAGGGATAATAATAGTCTAGCTATAAAACTCTACTATCCTTAGGGATAATAATAGTCTAGCTAATAGAACTCTACTATCCTTAGGGATAACAATAGTCTAGCTATAGAACTCTACTATCCTTAGGGATAACAATAGTCTAGCTATAGAACTCAACTATCCTTAGGGATAATTATAGTCTAGCTATAGAACTCTACTATCCTTAGGGATAATAATAGTCTAGCTATAGAACTCTACTATCCTTAGGGATAACAAACCAAAACTAGTTATTATTGTATAACTTGTTGTATTATTACATGTAATGATAATTATATTAGTAGCAATTGTGTAATTATTTTTGGTTTGGTCCCTTTTAAATTCTATCGTCAAGACAACATTTTCCCACGTTGAAACTACTATAAAATATCCGCTCTGAACGTCACGGGATTTTTTGTTATCATCATTCATGGGTGGCTGTAGTATGAAATAAGCATCCAATGACAGAAGCTACCCGTATCAATCAATGAACAAATACATTCCAAGACCAACTGTGACGCTTGTCACAACATGATATCGGTTATATATTTTAAATATATTTAATTATTTCTATAATATTTTTACCATTTTATTTCAATCGCTGCACAAATAATGTTGGGGTCTGCCGGCAAAAAACTAGAGATAATTAAAAAGAGCCTCAATGAGAGAAGCTGAAAGTGCCCTAAATAAAGGCTGATTAAGTGAATAGTCTCTCACCTTGACACCCCACCCTCATCAATGAATCCCTCTATCCAGTCAGACCCACATTTCTTGAGCTTCTGTTTGAGTGCCGGCAGCACTTTCAGCTGGTCCAAACTGGCCAGCATATGTACACAAAACTCTGGGTCACAATTAGCCAGGTCCACCTTCTGGAATGCTGCTTGAATCTACAAAACATATGGTGGTAAATTAGTTGCGAACTTGTACAAATATTAATACTTAAATTACTAATCAAATTATAATTTGACAAAATTAGTGAGTTGAGTGCAATAACAATATGTCGTTCATGTCGTCTAAAACGTCTCGTCGTCTAAAATATTGTCTTGATGTACTAAAAAGTCCGACTGCCACTATGAGACAATTAATTAGTTAATGCGTGTACTGGAAGTACTGAGTAAATATTTAAAAAATTACATGGTGAAAAATAATACAAAAACATACAAAAAATACATTCTGACCAAAGCATGCAGAGATTCTAAAACCAACTCAACAAACCATAGTATCTGATATCTGAAGGAAAGCAGAAGACAACTTCTCTCCAGTGAACACACGACAGCACCTCAACGCTAGACAGACAGTCTACCCTCTCTGCTGCCACCCAGTCAAATGAATCCACACAGCATCCCACATTCCACTGCACTAAGCATTATGACATCACACATGGGTATAACAGACAGACATTTGACCCATCTGACATTTGCAATCACATATCAAGACTGAACTTAACTTTGCTAAACAAATCAATTTTGCAATATCTAAATAAAGAATAAGCAAACATTATGATAATTCTTGTGATTGTTGTATTGGTTAGGAGATTTGAGCGCCAAAGAAATAAATTCACTTAGCGCCACATATAAGCCATATATAGTGATATTTATACACTCAACAAGCTAATGAACTGAAGCACAGGTAGCTATTAGAGTTGTGTGGAAGAATATAACAAATATAGCAAATACAGTTACTGCTACTTACATTGTTTTTTAACTTTTATTCTAATTTATATAATTATATTTAAGGCACTTTTCAGCAACGTTTCATACATCTAGCTAATTTCAACATGAAGGAACTACAAATCAAAATACCTTCACCGATACCTGCTTTTAATGTCAGAGACCGAGTAATATTAGCCTTGGAATCCGATTTGGGCAGCTAATAGCAAAAATCAGCGGTTACGTGTAGACCCTGAATAAATTATAATCACAAGAAAAAGGTAAACAAAAAATACAAGAACAACATGATTGGTGTTAAACTCCGGACAACAATTACTACATTAAATTTTTTAATAGAATTGCATCTTTTACTCATAGCTACAAATGATCTATTCTAGTTGAATGTATAGTTGAATGCTTTTACTGCTATTAATGGCGAACATAGCTCTATTACATGTTATTATAATACCCAGCATAGTAAGCAATAGTAAACAATAATGATGCATCTCTACATTTCAATGATTAATTATTTTCACCTTTTGAAAATAAGTTATTATATTAATTGATGCTTACCGACGAGCGTCGCCTAGCGCTGAGAGCTGTCAACATTTTCGGAGGCGCTGACTGACGCCTTGACTCCAGAGACATTTTTGTTGATAAAATAGCTTGCTAAGAACAAGTAATCTATTACAGACAACACCGTAACTATAACTGATATCAGCCGGTTTCAACTTCAAATTTTGATTTAATCTAAGCCATTTAGGATTGCTTATAAATGTATCAAGTATCAGTGACAATCTCAAATATCTTCTAGCAAGTCCTGACAGCTTGTGGTTACTAGATATATATAGGCAGGCTGCAGGTGATGACATAAGCAGTAAGTGAGTTACATGTGTAACAAGTCAACATCTTCAATTGGCTAGTCAGCATCTTATAATATGCAGAGTAAACTGTGTATCGATATTCTATATGCATGCAGCGCCATATCACTACCCCTTATCAGTGTAGGCAATGTACCCCTCCTTATATGCATGCTTGATCTAGAATGTATAAATTCAGGTGCAACAATATAGCTCAATCTCTTGGCTCTCCAACAAGGGTCGCGCCCCAATGAACTAGAAATGAGAATGGAACTGCACTACACTACACTGACACGGGATATATCACTGTATCACCGTGATTTAGTAATGCACAAGTGAGTCGCATGGTCAATGGTCTGCATCACACCCACTGGGCCTCTATCTATCCTGCGATGGGCCACTCTCACACAAACATGGGGACAATTATAGATCAAATTTAGCGGCTAGCTTTCAAATATAATACCCATGGCAATTTCCCCAACTTCACTATTTTAATGGTCCAACCAGAAGCGCCCAGCGACGTTCTGATCTAGCAGCTACGAGGTACAAACTGTCTGAAATAGCAGAGTGGGAAATCACCAATAGATTTAGAGAATTACCCATTCACAACTGAATTGGATAATTTCAGCATAACAATTTCCTTGTGAGTTTTATATCATGTGCAATGCTCTAGAGTAGCTCTTAGAGTATATATTCTGTAATGTGAAACTAGGCTTCGATAGTACGCTGAAACAAACTTAGACTCCCTCTAACACATTAGATAACAAGTGATACTTATAAATGCTCGGTGGTGGTTGAGTTTTAAAATAAAATAATATAAATTTTAAATACATTATTTTATTTTTATGTTATTTTGTTTTAAAACTCAATCATCACTGAGTATTTATTCGTATCATTTGTTTTACCACTACTATGTGGTAGTGGTTGGTATATAGTGGTACAGTGGTATATAGTGGTACAGTGATATATGGTGGTACATAGTGGTACAGTGGTATATAGTGGTACAGTGGTATATAGTGGAACAGTGGTATATAGTGGTACAGTGGTATATAGTGGTACAGTGGTATATAAGTGGTACAGTGGTATATAGTGGTACAGTGGTATATAGTGGTACAGTGGTATATAGTGGTACAATGGTATATAGTGGTACAATGGTATATAAGTGGTATAGTGGTACAGTGGTATATAGTGGTACAGTGGTATATAGTGGTACATAGGGTGGTACAGTGGTATATAGTGGTATATAGTGGTACAGTGGTATATAGTGGTACATTGGTATATAGCGGTACAGTGGTATATAGTGGTACAGTGATATATAGTGGTACAGTGGTATATAGTGGTACAGTGGTATATAGTGGTATTTAGTGGTATTTAGTGGTATTTAGTGGTATATAGTGGTATTTAGTGGTACAATGGTATATAAGTGGTATAGTGGTATATAGTGGTACAGTGGTATATATAGTGGTACAGTAGTTTATAGTGGTATATAAGTGGTATTTAGTGGTATACTAGACTATACTTCTAGCTTCCTGCCTACCGCAGGATGTTAACCGCAGATACTTTAGCAAAACATAAATTATATTTTGTTATCTTTGATTATAGTAAATCGTTCTTATTGTATTTATTTATCGCTCCATTCACGAAAATATATTCTCAGTTATGGGTTCATAAACTTGGCTGATTATGATTGTATCAATCATGAGTGGCTGTGCTGCATAGTTACGTAACTACAATATGTGAGATGGTGAGGAGGTGCTGGTGCTGTATTCATACTTTGCCTCTCATAGGACGACATCAATCTAGTTCAATAGCTATACTTGACACTTCACAGATATTCAAATCATCAAATGTCCTTTAGAGACTGCTCAGCGTACAGACCCAGCGTACAGTACACCTTGACAATTAATTCACGCTGACAAATACTAATGAATAGCGTGAATTAATTCACGATATTCATTAGTATTTTATTTCCCACTTTGTATCAAAAAATGTTTGGAAAAATGTTGTAAATTCCATCAAAATTTTAAGATCAACATTGACTTGCATGCTTTAGTATATGCATTCAATGTGAAACATTTCCAAACACTTTACCATAGCAATCAAAGTGGCGTTGAGAACGGGCTGTGTTGAAGGCTGGGCAATTTGAATATTACCCCATTTAGGTGATGCAATGGATTCTATTAATAGTTAGGCTTCCAGACTGAAAGCTCAAACATTATATCACTACTAGTAACGTAACAGGACTTTTACTTTGTTGACAAACAAAAGGATGAATCACCTTGCTGCTGATATTTTTATCAGCCAATCAGGAAGAGGGGGATGACGGCACAGAATGACTGATACCAAGCGTGGTGTTGCAGTTACTCATTGTTACACTCCGCATCCTGTGTTGTATTGCTATCACTTCCCTTATCAGCTGTTGTCTGTTTACTGGGCTTTTCTGAAGTAGTGATAAGCTATGTAAACAGGTTACACATTCAGTAGTGGTACATAATAATAATATCATGCTCGCCAAACATATTATTTTAAGTGGTAATCCAATAGCTCCAGGAGCTAGTCAAGGGAAACCCACTGCGCATTGCGTGATATTACTATCAGCTCGATTGGCAAGGAAGAAAAACCTTCTACGGGACAAAAACCAGGTCGTAAGTGAGACTCGAACCAATGTCTTTGCAGTTAACATGTGTCATTGCTGCAAGACCAGAGTGGCAAGCGCGCTACCAACTCGGCCACTACATCTGAGTGGTAGTGGTACATCTGACCAAAGATCATTAAACATGTGCAACATGTAGTTGAAAAGATTTATATCATTTGCAAGCCAATTATTAAAATTTACCGATCAATAAAAAAGTATATATTAATTATTTCATATAAAAAGAAAATTTTTCAGTAAATAATTGTTTAGACTGCTGGATAGCTTTTAACCAATCGTGCATCATATGGGAGCCGAAGATCAACTTCTCTAAATCCTAACAAGTCCCAGTCTCAGTCCAACTCCATAGCTGATACAGTCATGTCTGCTAGCTACA
>JAOQGN010324904.1:0-14430 GCA_027564295.1 Himantozoum antarcticum
GTGATGAAACTAAATAAAAACCAAATCTGTAATGAATAATGAATTTACTGTACAATGCAGTACAACATTGTGTGATACCAACTATTGCATTGGATTATCGGTGTCCACACCATGAAGCTGTCACTCTGCATGCATAGAATACTGTCTTCTGTTGTATCATATTATTTGTGTACCCAGGAGCTACAGTAGCTAGACAATATTCCACGGAGAGGAAGAGGAGATACAGTGACTCCGCCCATGTTACAGTAGACTCCCCAGAGTACAGCCCTCCACTGAGATCTAAGTCTCTAGACGACATCAATAAACATCAGCAAGCAGCAATCACTGCCTCCTCTGGTTAGTTAGTAACATGCTCAACCAGCTTGTGTACAAAACTGATATCCTTCGGCAATATTATTAATGCTACGGTAGCTCCCTACGGTGTTCTAATCAGCAGGTAAAATACCGCTGGGTTTCCCTCAAAATGCAGCTATTGGATTACCATTATATACTCGGTATCCAGTATGTAGGAGAGAGTGTTTAGAGGAGGGAGTGCTAGCAACCTTTAATATATATATATATAGGGGTGGCAAAGCAAAATTATAATCCTTCATCTTAAAATTCACACGCATTATAATACATACAATTTTTAACTTGAGACATATATTTTATTTTTTTGATGAATTTATCATTATTGACCAGTTTCTTATTGTGTTGTAAAAGGCTAAACTGAATACATGCCACCTCTTTGTATATTAAATGTTGCTACCACTCCCTCCTCAAAACGCTCCCTCCTACGCAATGGAAACCCATTATAAAACAATACGCACCTAACCAAATCTGTGGTACCGTCGCTGACATAATTATACCGAGCTGACATAATTATACCGGGCTGATATAATTATACCGAGCTGACATAATTATACCGAGCTGACATAATTATACCGAGCTGACATAATTATACCGAGCTGACTGTTTTGCATCGTTCTGTGGCTGAAATTTTTGTTTTTTATAATTTTACAAAATTGTTTTGTCTCCACAGTCTTTTCAGCTGATATTTTATGATAATGAGGATTGTGTGACACTAGCTTGACAGCCAGCACTCTTCTGCTCTTCTCTGTTGGATACTGCGATCTGTGATGCGTTATCCTCCTGTTTGTACATCATCAACTGAGCTACGAGGGGGCTACACGAGTGTATTGAAACTAGACTAATGAACTTTCTATCTGACGGTATACTATCTAAACCAGTTAGCCCATATCTTATAGCATAGTTTAATGTATTGTGGGTGTCGTAGGATCACTAGACGGGATATCTGACGACTCTGATGACCCATTTGACGAGACAGAAGAGTTATTGAGGTCTGTGGCTACAGAACTGCGAACCTACGAGTCATTTGGTGATAATATAGATGATGATGATGAGTTCTTTGTTTATCCGACGGGAGCTTCTGGACACACATCTACAAGCCTTCTAGCTCGCTATAATAGTGTAAGTACGAGAGTTTTGCTGCATTCCCCTCTGGAACTATTCCACTGTGACCTGGAACTGGGGCCACGCGCATTGGACTAACACCTGGGCCTTGCAAACGTGTTGGAACTTGATTCTTGCTCTTGATACCTAAATACTTGAGCCCTGCTGTTTCTCAAGTCCAATTCTATGTAGATAGATATTTGAAGTGTTTGGTAATATTGGTAGATGTGATACTGAGATGGTAATTGTGGGAGCAATTTGTTTTTGAAAGGTTGCTCATATGATGTATCATTCGATGTCGGTTTTACTGTTTATTATATTGTATTTGATTTCATATCAATGATGACTGTTTATATTTGACAGTCTGAAGCAGGGTTACAGTCTGTACAGGAGGAGGAGAGTGAAGGTGGTGAAGAGATGTCTAGTCCAAGAAGATCATATCATTCCCCTGGAGAAAGGGTCAGTATTTTACTTGCTACTAGCTTACTGGCCTAGTCTTGGTCCCCAGGCTGTAGGGTTGGTCCCCAGGCCGTAGGGTTGGTCCCCATGCTGTAGGGTTGGTCCCCAGGCTGTAGGGTTGGTCCCCAGGCTGTAGGGTTGGTCCCCAGGCTGTAGGGTTGGTCCCCATGCTGTAGCCTTGTTTCCAGACTATATCTGTAATATGTTCCTTGATATTTGGGATCCAGTTTTTCTGAGTGTAGAATAATATCCTCACGCCACAGTGGGGATCTCTGGATTGGCTGTGGTCAATGTTATGGCTAAATGGAATGGTGTAACTTTATTATTTCCGAATATTTTCTAGCCTAGTGTCTGGTGCCAAATTTTGACAAGGCGTAAAACAGTGGATGATATAATTTGAAGCAAAATAGTTGATGTTGATATTAGAATTCAACTGAGCTATTTCCCATTTGTCGATTGACTGTATGAATGTAAAACCACCTGAACCTTTCTCCGATTGGTCGATATTCTTAGAATCATTCATTGATTGGACGTTATTTATAGAAAGTACCAGTAACCACAACCGAGTCGGTAAATTTTGTCCTTGTTTTAATTTCATACGTTACTTATCAGTTATTTATTAATACATTTGTCCAGTGATGTCTCCACAATAATGTCCCCTTTGTTAATTGTGGTGACTTGACGGTGACTTTCTTGGTTTCATGGCATATCTCTGGTTATTTGTAAGATATGCTAATATGGTCAATCAATTTAGACTGGTTTCCTAGTCTGAACTTGTGGACACAGGTTAAAGTTACCTTATTATAGATTCAGTGATTCAAGTATTTCAATTGATTTCAGCAGGCAGGAAGCATTGCCAAGCAGTAGTTGAATACTTTGCATTATGGAGACATCACTGTCAGGCTGTGCTCTTTCCTATTTGACTGTTTGACTGTATATGTACAACATCTCACCAGTAGGACATCAAACATATGGTTGGAGTTGTGTTCACTCTGTATAGAGGCATCCAACTTCTGTAGTGGCATCCAACTTCTGTAGTGGCATCCAACTTCTGTAGAGGCATCCAACTTGGGCAGCAAATAAGTGTGCCTATTGCTATACCATTAGCTCTTTGAACCACATAAGGGACTTAGTTTGGCTATAATGATACTGGTTCCGAATGTTGGATCAATTGACGCTTTAGCTTGTTGGACTGCTCTGTAAATCTTCTTGATGTTGTGATGGTATTGTTTACTTGGAAATCGTGTGTTATGGTTGTCGGCGAGAACTTGGGCAGCGCTGACCATCTCTGGATAATCTGGTATGCTTGTCGTTTCTTCAAATATTGATAAGTGGATATTGTTCTTTGTGATTTTATTATTAGTGGAATGTCCCGTAATTTATAATTTATTATTTTTGCGATTAAATTTAGAAGATAGCGGAGAGATTATTATTTTTTGTTGTCGTCCCACGTCTGTTACGTTTTGTATGTGTAAATGTGTAAATGTAAGTGATAGATTAGCTTTGTAGTTTAGCAATCGGAACATATTCTCTTGCCATGCTTTAATTCTATCGTGAAAGTTGTTTTTTTTCTAATCAGCATCATTTGAACCTTGCTGTGTTTTGCGTGATAATATATATATAAGCTGATATGTCATTGAAAATTATATATTTTATATATTTATATATTTATTTTATATTTATATATTTTATTTTATATTTATCGAACTCTTATGAATTCAAGATTACGGGGAACATTTTTTGAAAATTGTTCTTGAACATTTGTAATTTATGGCCAATTAAATTTGAATTGAATGTCTATTATTCAAAATGTGACAGTTTCAGAATTGTCTTAGTAATTGTTCCGTTCAATTTCTGTTTTCGTTTTTTCGAGGATATTCTCAATATCTAGTTGCCTTTGTTTAATTTGAATTGTTTTCTCTCCTTGTCGTAGTTTATTGAAAATAATTTGTCTTCTTTGTGTATTCTATGTAATGAGTATACACTGGAGTCGATTAGCGCCGCTTAATTGTACACTGGCTGTCCTTCAGCCAGGATGTTATTTTTATTAGCAATTTGTTTTCTATATTAGGAGTTGCATATACATGGACATAGTGCTGATAACTCCAGAATGCCTTCATTATTTGTTTATTTTACTTTGCAGGTGTTTGCATCTCCGCAGGTAAAGAAGTTCCTACAGCTACAGAGTTTTAGTAATACCATCAGCCCGTCCATCACACCACCTAATGGTAAAAGAGACTCGAACATAGAGAGCAACTCAGAGTGTCAAGTGGAACAGGGAAATCTGTCTATTGAAGATGGGAAGTTCGTCGTGGGTAAGCTGCAAATAACCGTGTCTGTGATTTTATAACTGTAAGATCATTATAGCCCTGAGAGCTTCATGTTATCTCTTCCAGATCCTAGACTATAGTAACCTTTACGCCTACGCGTACAATTATTGGCTATAGTGACCTTTACGCCTATGCGTACAGTTCTTGGCTATAGTGATCTTTGTTTTATCAAAAAATTTGAACTACAAATATACGTTAGACATCTTTGCTAACGCCGTCTGCTCGCTTGCTAAGCTACGCTAACATTAACAGCTGTATACTATTGCTACTCCCCTGTATCCGGTATTTGGAGCCTCCCCTACAACCAGGTTATCTAACTATGTCAGCTTGTAGCCAGGTTTGCTGTCATGGTTTTAACAAATAATTTAGTCAGCTGAATAAATGATTAAATTAAGTTTGGCATCATCACCAATGATGTCCTATGCTGCTGTGTTCGCGATATTCATATTTTATATGCAATTCCAAGAAACAATAGTCCTTCCCACGTTATGCAAATCCTAATCCCCTTTGCTCACGCTTGACATCTAACTCATGCTATATTTTGGAAACAGATGATAATATCAATCTAACTAAAGACATAAATCAGCTTCCCGAACATGCTTTAAGTGCCTTAACAGCTACTAGGCTAAGTTCTAACAGTGCCATACTTAACAACGGTGGAGCGGCTGCTAAACTCACTACTTCTAAGAGTGAGCGCAAGTTCTATAGGCTGGAGCAGTATGACACTCGGCTAGAAGTAGTATCTAGCAAACGGAGAGCGGTGCTTGAAGGTGGGTATTTATATTCCATGTATTACATGTACGTGAGCTAAAGATTAGTAACTGTTTTGAAATATGAACGATGGTTAGTAACTTGGTCTCTATTGTAGTTGGATGAAGGGTCACCCGGAATCACATCTCCTTCAAAGCTCCAAACAGGATGAAAATATTTGCTGAAAACAAAATAGGTTTTCTGTAGATATATTTTGCTATTAAAACAGCAGTTAAATGGCAGTTGGGCAGTTAAATTTCACTAAACTGACAATTTGCTCAAGTTTGTTTGTTTGAGATTTTTAAGAGCCCGCTAAACTGCAGAACAGGAAATGGAAGTTAAAGAAGCTGGGAATTGGAATATCACTAGTTCATAATTAGTATTAAATCAATTAAGCTTTCGGTGACTGTAACTGTTTAAGCTTTTCATGTTGGTGCTGGTATAGAAACTTCTTTTAGCCTGGGCTCAAATAATAAATACTCCTTAACGCCGGTAACCGATCGTTTTCTGTTGCACAATCACTATACAATGATGGGCTATATCTGTTACAGGTAACACAGTGTGCAATCAACTCGTGAACTGAACTCCCCTGTGACCAATCTGCATTGTTGTAAATGATCTACGATTATTGACTATGCAATCGTTTTTTTCTTTGTATTTTTCAAGTTCTGTGAAATGCACCTTTTGTTCTATACAAGATAACACTTAGCTTTGCTCTTGGGTACCCATTTATGATAGCAAAGCCTGTATTCACTTAGCAGACTCACTACGCATTTTTACACAAATAATGCATCTAATCAGGCATATTATATAACCTAAGAATTACTTAAGAGTACGGGGGCACCCCTAACACCTTCCTTACTTCAGCTAAGTAAATAAGTTTTAGATCTGAGCTGCAGTACATTTTTAATATGACAGGCAGCTACTAATATTCAGCAGTGGCTTGTGGGAACGCCCCATGAATTATCACTCATGTGCTGCACACCTTTTGCTATTCATATTTACTTATCAGCAGTGTCTGTTGCCAGTTTATCAAGAGTAGTTATCTTTGTAGTATTAGGGGTTTACAATAATAGCTGACGGCAGTTGCAAAGCAGATGCTTGTTCATGCAGTAGGTATAGTAGTTATATGTACAATCATTATACAGTCAGTAGTTTACTCTTAGCATTGCTATCACACAGGTGGAGATAATTACCAACATACCGGTGTAGACAATCTATTGAACTATGATCATTCAGATGACTATTATTATGAGTCATCCGGAGGCAGCTCTACTTACGGAGATCAGCAACTAACTAGCAGCGGATCACTCTACCTCAGCAGATATTCCAATAGAGAAGACCTCTCACAAATACTTGCAGAAGATAGTTCTATTCCTTCTGACCTAGATATGGATAATATAGGTCAAACCAGCAGACTTAGTCTATCTCCTAGTGATCTCAGGACACGCAGCCCGCCATTCGGCGAGAACGCAACTGATAACCAATCAGCGCATGAACAAACAATGAAAGGTTCCACAGACTTTGGTTACGTTAGTAGTGGCGTTATATCAGAACTCGGTGCCAATTCTTTATCTGAGGACGTGAAAACTAGTTCTGTGGCGCTAGATATCACTACACCAACTAGAAAGAGTGAAATAACTAGTAGAACTAAAATAGTTCAACTGAAAGTGGACTCACCATTGGTTAGTGATAACGTTATGTCTATCGTAACAAAAATCGAGGCAGAAGTTTACGAGCCTCCAAGGGTTCCTGATCAGCCCGCAACTGTTTTAGTAAGTTTGCAATCAATTAATAATGATATGTGTGATCAAGGTGCTACTCATCAAGATGTGACTCATCAAGATGTGACTCCTCAAGATGTGACTATGACATCTTTGAAAGAATCGGATATTATTCATCCTAATACTCAACTAGACTTGTCCGATTTAGTAGACGGTAAATCACCGAGAGTCAGTCGTGTGCTAGGGCCTCGGTCTATAACAATATCCGGTCTGACAACTCCAGAGGAAGGTTTATGTTCACCAAGTCGTAAACATCGGAAAATTACCACTCCGTTCACTCAACACCATGACACTGCCGACTCTAAATCTCAATCGGTCTATGTCTCTTCTACTACTGTCATTCCAAATTCTAGTCCGTCTAAGTTAAACCGCTCTCATACTATTGACTCGCCCGCGAGCCTCGTATCTAAAGGCGGATTTACTCTGAAAGAGCATGTGATTGAGCAGGGATCTTATAAAAGTCATGTCCCAATAAATAGGTCTCGTACAGAAAGTGTTATATTAGCACCCGGCGACCAAACCTCAATTTATACCGATCTAGACAGTCCAATACAGCCCTTCAATGAAACGGATCCACAAAATGTGGACGGAATACCGCATGCTTCCTATCAGACACCACAGACATCAACAACTAATTTCTCGGTTTTACAAGGTCAACATAGCAGTAAAGTGCCATTGGCACATGAACATGGAAGTTGTGATACTAATCTTAAAAGTTACTCAATATGGGAGACAGAGGTGGGACTCCCAGCTAACTGGAGCAGCATTAATGTGGAGCAGGAAACGTATAGAGGTATGACTTAGTAGGGCTCAAACAGCCGGCCCCTTCCGGTACCAGTAACCTGTAATCCTCACTCTCAATTTTCAAGGTCTCAGGTTTTCATAGTACATTGTGTGATTGTTATGACTACATTGTTATATATTATTATCGTCTTATTTCAGAACCTGTGAATGCTTGTCTCGGTATTTTCGATTTGCGTTTGCATGACCGGTTTAGCTGCCAGAGCTTCGGCTTAATTGAGTCGTTCGCTAGCTGTATTCCCCTAACCTCACTGATGTCTACTTAGTTATTTTTATCTAGTTTGTTAATAATCAGTAACAAAGTTGAGACTGTGGAGAGATCTCTGGTATTCAGTCTGGATTATCATATTTTCTGATCTCTTTTCATCTCAAGCTCTACGCTGCTCCATCTGCCCTTGTGTGACAGCCATGTGCAACCCGGTGTATCTGCATGCTTTGAGTTGAAGCTTAGTTTGACAACTTGTGAGACTTTGTGGCGTTCAATGCTAACTGATAACGATGGATCAAATTTCTAAAGCTGTGCTTTTCAGTTTCTTTTTGAAACGTACTTTGCATAACACCTGAGTAGTGTGCTTATTTAAATAGATTCAAGAATTAACTGAACTTTCGGATCGAATTACTAGCAAACTTGATTGGAGTGCCAGTTGTTTTGTCTGTATCAATAATACGCTATATATGTAAATATAAAGTCCGTACATACATGTATATGCATATACATATATGCATATACGTATATGTATATATGTATATCTAAATGTACTAAGCCAAGAAGTGTTATGTAGGCTTGTGTAGTCGCATGAGATTTCAAATATGTGATATTGTCAGAAATGGATACATTGTTGTTAACACTGTGAATTAAACAAAGATTGCTAGTTCTCTTCTTGGAAGTAATTACATATCTGCAAATTTCAGTTGTAGTTGTTATACATGTATATTATGTTGTGTACCAGTCCTTTCCTCAATATATAATCCATGAAGATCAATCAAATACTTCAAACCCAAATGCGATTTAACGAAAACTACCTTTGATAAGATTTAGCTGTACTAACTAATCAAGGTTTTCACGCCATCTCGCCATCTCTGCACTAGTGTTAAGTGCATATAACTTCTACTGTTTGTAAATGGGATATCAATGCCATTACCATTGGAATAGCATTGCTATTATTATACTGTTGTGTGGACAGAGGGTAAACATACATTGTGTTTGTAGGAGTTGTGTCCACTGGACAGCAGATATCCTCTAGTACTAGGAGTAGAAGTAGTAGTGAGTCATTCTCTGCTGGATACCTGACTCCTACCCGCTCCTATCTAAAGGTAGGACACATGCTCATAGACTCGATAACTTGCTCACTATCACACTCACTGTCCCACTATCACACTCACTGTCCCACTCACTCTTTGACTCGATAACTAACTCACCGTCTCACTCACTCATGTATTGGGTTGCCATTGCGCACTCCCAAAGTATTAGTTCCGAGTCGTCCTATCTTCAAGTTGTTTCCAATTTAGTAATGAAAACACTGAGTTGTCACCTCAAAGTCACTTCTTCACTCGGACAGACAAAACTCAAGCCCTTATTGACTTCAAAGTAGCATTTACTTTTGCTTGAATTTAATTGGTCAGATTGTCAATTGAACACATAGATTGTCAGTGGCCGGCGCGTTTATCCTCATCCTGCAGTCAAGAAGCATATTGGTGCTGTAATTGAGCACCATATATTGCATTTTTGGACAAACGACTTCTGAATATTCAGCACTTACACACTGCAACATTGAGGCAGACAACTCCGACCAGCATGCATTTCAAGGTGCCAATGGAATTCAGTAATTGACACATTCTGTCAGTCATTCCCACACATGTAGATTCACTGTCGGCCTATCTGACTCAACCACCCACTCACTCCCTGATGCATTCAGGTGTGGTGTGATGTAACCTTATGTGTGTATCTGTTTGTGTCTAGTTCCTGCATTCAGTTGTAGTGTGATGTAATCTATGCGTGTACCCTTGTGTCTAGGTCCTACATTGATTGTATCTTCTCTAGTTTGCTGGTCTCACAGTATGTTGTACTACTACCTATCAGTAGCTTAGTAAATCATAGTAGCAGTAGTAGGGTTTGGAAATGAATAATATTTGCAGAGTAAATACAACTAATAGTGGTGCATAGTTGTAGCTACCTGTTGACATTGAGTGCTGTAGGATGTTTGCTTTCGCTATCCGCTCCAGTTTTGATGAAAAATTGATGCATAATATTATGATTACAATGATTCTTGCAGCGATACACTAAACAAATTTAGTCTAACCGTTTAAGCTAATGTAGTTGCCAATCTGCTGTAACTGTAAACACATTTATTGATAGACTGTAATGGTCAGCATGATATTTCTTTACATATTTCACACTTGCAAAGTTATATTTTTAAAAGTGAAATACTTTTTAAATAAGTAAATTTTTAAAATTGAAGTGCAAACTAATCATCATCGTGTTAGTGGAACGTTTTGGCTCGACCCTTGTGTGAAAGGAATTGGTTTTGTTCATCTCCTCTATTGATATATTATCTATGCCTTCCAAATATTCTGCAGGTAACATCTGTTGAGACTCCTACAGAAGAGTCTGCAGATTTCAGAGAGACAATCTATATTAACCCGTCTGAAGTAACTAAAACAGCTCAGGAAGCCACCGCCACTCCCTCCAAGCCAGAGAGTTCTACCCTCTCAACTGATGAAGACAATCCTGGCAATAAGGGTGAGCTTGTTATACCCCCTCACTCTCATACTACATATTCTCAGTCTCAGACTAATTAATTTGTTGCATAAATTAACTTGACCATAAATAGTGAATAGTAAATAAATACATTGTGAATTCCCGAGGCAGGTGAACGATTGAACTTTTTTAAAATAACCAGTGATCTCAAACAAAAATGTAGGTGAAGTTATCTTCTTGTGATAATGTGCAGTCGCGTCCCAAACTGATTATCGTCCTAACCATCTAAGATCATGTCCCAAACCCAAACGCTGACCCGCAATGTTACAACTAACTATATATGTACATTTTAAGGCAGAACAGCTACAATACTGTAATTTCCTTTGCCTTGTCTGTGTTTGGAGCTAATGCGAAGGGTACTTGCATGGAGAAACTGTTGGAATCCAAATGCAGATCATCCGTTATTTCAATTCTTTATCCTGGGGATAGCTTATTTAATAGCTGCGAGTGACACATCCGTCTATCGGGTTTATGAGCGCTTTTGACCCCCAAGCCCCAATGGTTTGGAGTTACAAATGATCCAAAAACTGATAAAAAGATGTGTCACTTGCATTGTTAAATCAATTACATTTTAACTGATGAAGACTTTTCAAACTGCATGACTTTTATCAGTCTGAAATTCCCTTTACTTGCCTCCCATGGCGTTCCCTAATCTCGTTGTCATCTAACTAGTTCTGGGAGTTGTCTTCTTGCTATTATGACATGAGAATACAATTCCCACCATGACAGCCAAAACATACATTAATCTGTTTGTATTATTCAGTCACTGGCATTGAGCATGTCACTACCAGCATCAAACCTGCAACCAAATCCAGACGCAGCTTACTGCATCACTCAGCGACTCAAGATACCGAGGTTACAGAGCTCAACACAGCAGGAACTGTAGAGATCAATGCAAGGAGCAGCTCAGGTAGAGCTGCAGAGATTGATGCACACACTTCTACAGATGTCAGTGTAGCTAGCAGTGGAAGGCAATCAGTGGATGATTTATATCAGGAGAAAGAGTTTACTACAGTGACTCTGTCTAGGGATCCCACACAAGGTTAGTACATGTCTAATGTGCACATAGATGGCCTTATTAATGGCTCTCGGGCTATTGGTCACAGCCCAGCGGTGATTTTGAGAGAAAATCTGTTGCTAGTGGGTCTTTTGATTTGAGAAACTTGGTATCTCTTTGGTAACTGATATATTGCAACAAATTCCTCTATGGTCAGAGTTGTCTCGCCTTGTCTTGCATTGTTGCGAAAATTTAGATTGCTGTGGCCTCTATTCATTGAATTGCTGACATAAGTGGGCGTGGTTTGTTGCATAAAATTGGGAGAAGTATAGTTCGCATCCCGATACCCCGGTGAAGCTCGGCCCACCTCAATTAAGCTTATATCTAAAAGCTTGAGATCTTATCTTTCAAAGCTTGAGATCTTATCTAATTTGTGGTTTGGGGTTTGAGGAGTGCACTGGCGCCAATTGTGTCACCGGGGTATCGGGGTGCGAACTATCGTTCTCCATACAATTGTATAAAATTGTGTTGCTGTATTATTGCATTAACTCAAGTCCTTGGGTTAATGCATTAATACAGCAACACTATTCTATAGAAATTGCGTTACTGTATTGCATTTTGCTCTATCGGCACTATTCGACAGCAGATTTCTAAATTGTGAAGCACAAATATTTTATTGGTATATCCTGCTATGTTTAGCATAATATTTCCAAACAATAATACTCTGTTGGGTCATTATGGGCATCTGACACAATAATACTGTCTGTCATTGTGGGCGTCTGACACAATAATACTCTGTCTGTCATTATGGGCGTCTGACACAATAATACTCTGTCTGTCATTATGGGTGTCTGACACAATAATACTCTGTCTGTCATTATGGGCGTCTGACACAATAATGCTCTGTCTGTCATTATGGGCGTCTGACACAATAATACTCTGTCTGTCATTATGGGCGTCTGACACAATAATACTCTGTTGGGTCATTATGGGCGTCCGTCACAATAATACTTTGTCATTATGGGCGTCTGACACAATAATACTTTGTCATTATGGGCGTCTGACACAATAATTTGTAGGAATTGCATCAAGGATACTTAATCTGAACCTAAGTCATTCCCAAGTCATTCCCAAGTCATTCCTAAGTCATTCATTAGAAGCATTGTTATGTTGTATTAATTGAGCTCTCAAAGCCAGGTTACATACTATGACATGCAGATTGTGCAGCAGTCAGCTGCCATATACACAACAATTACTCTGAACGGGACAGATCATTGTTTGCTGGGAAGAAATAGTTTTACTTGCCATAAAATATATCTTCAGGTTTCTATTAAACTCAAGGTCTCTGTATGTCAACATAGCAACAGGAATTTTACTTTGACCAAGCAACAAGCAAGCTTCCTAATATGGTGTCAAAGCGATTCATTCTGTCGGAATGTCTTCATGACTTGGCAGCTATCACATTATAGTTCATATGATGGCGTATTGGAATCTTGATTTGCCAGAAGACGTAATATATACATCTTATCTCAGAGAACTTAGTGGCTTGGATAGTTCAGCTACTTGTAAGCAATATGGCTTTACTGTTAGGTATAGACTACTCAGCTAAGTCTGCACTTAGCAAATACTCACGACAATCACCGCCAGAAACGGAATCATAAGTAACTTGATACAGATGACTGTACTCCTGTCTTCTTAGTTTATTGCTACTTGATGGCGGACTGCCAGCGATATTAGTTATAGATTCCGGTTGTTTTATCTACGAATTAACAAAATTATTATCTTAGACCTATTCTTACATTGTTGATCCGGATAGAACTTTTGGAGTTGTCCTCTTTTATAGAAATTTGCAACCTTTGCCCCCCATTTTTTACTACAATTTTAGGGCAAGATATATGTTATATATATACAAATGGATCATATATTAGTGTTGTTGTCTTAATTGGAGCTAGTAATTAATACACCTTAGACTGTTTTATCTTTCCAGATGAATTGGAAAAACCACCTACGACAGAACCCGAGTCGGAATGGAGATATACAAGTGAGGCTAGCATTCCGTTTGAACTGGGCAGTCAATTTGCCTATCAAAAGGATAGAGATGGAAATAAGGTACACAGTCTATTACTAAGTGGACTCCATACCATCACCGTGACAATCTGTTGTCTAATAAGCGAAGTAGTCCTCTCCGTCGCCGGTCATATTCATTACCAGATGTTTTATCAAAATATTGTTGTGTAGTTATATATTAGCCAAATCAAAAGCTACCAAAATTGGATATGCAGATTATGTATTTTGTCTTGCCCAGCTGAATATAGACCACAACTCCCGCCATCTAAATATTATTAGCAGATGTTTTTGCAGAGCCCAGTGTGTAGATGCTTTGACAATCTCGTTTATGCCAAGTTATCTAATTGGATCTGCTTGAAAGTAAAGCTATGTAGTTTGCAAAAAAGAACTACACATTTTGAAAATGTTTTCAGTTTTCAAAATTTTTTATAGCAATACTTGGTACCGTACAGAGTAGAGCTGGAATAACGTTCTTGACCCGGTCTTGTCTTTAGGGTATTAGGGTGTAGGGTACCCGACCCGTTTGTCCAGGTATCACCTTGTCAGAGTCTCACCAAGTCCAAAGCAAAGCGGCATTAGTAATGCTAAATATTAATACAGTGTCAAATTGAACTGTTGACATCAGTAGGCATATGCTGTACTACTGCAAAATGCAAATCATTATTACAATCCTTCATAGATAATTTATAGACAATAGACTATTTTTATCCAAAAGAATAAGATTAATAATAATTGTGCCTCGAGCGTGCTAACACGGACCGACCCTAAATTTTGCCCCACTACCCGAGTTCGACCCTGTCCATGAATTCTTTGACCCGTTCCAGCTCTAGTACAGAGACCCCGGCCCACTCTGTCCAATATGTGTTCTCCTGTAGTTACTACCTGTCCTACTATTATAAAGTAGGACAGGTAGTAACTACAGGAGAACACAGATAGTATAATACACATAAAAAGTATAATAGTCCTACTATTATAAAGATTTGCTATTTATCTTTTATTCTGTCTGTTCTTTTATATCATCTTATCCCTTTT
>JAOQGN010325015.1:0-14419 GCA_027564295.1 Himantozoum antarcticum
ATTACGTTGACAAACCTAATACGCGCGCTAATAATAGATCTGACCTAGCTTTATTATGTTACATATAATTTCTATGTCAGCTTCTTTGCTGTATATAATACTTATGTATGCTGTGGTTTCCGGCAGCAGTTTAGTGGTTACCAATAAACTGATAGTTTTTGGGAGGCAAATTGTTATACAATATATATTTTTATAGTTGCAGTCTGCAGAGTTGCTCTCATATTATGGTCACACAGTTAAATGTGTATAATAGCTAGTGTCTAATTCTCAGCTAGTTACCCAATGTTATGAGCTCTTTCTCAAGTAGAGTAAAGTCACTCTCACAGTCTGGCAGCGCAGTGAATTCAGTTCAACCTAGATTTGAATTTGGTTGAGGAAAGTTAGTTGCTGTTTGCTGTAAACCATTACTATCAGATGGATAATTCTTTCTTGTACTCAAAAGGACTGAAGAGCTCGCAGACCTTGAGGTCGTATCAACTAAAAGGGGTTGAATGGCTAAACGGTAAAAAAATAATATTGTTAGGACTTAGGAGTAAGACTGGAATTTCTTGGTATTTTTTTGAAAGTTTTTCAATATCTTGTAAAAACAATCTCCATCCATTGGATTGAAAGTGTTAGCCACTACCAGTTAAGCCACTCTAACACTTGCACCAGCGATTGTCATCAACTGTCCCAATGGCAGCTTGACACTGTGTATCATTTTACAATGACTGTATAATTGTATATATATAATTTTATGGGTTTCATTCATAAAAAGCATGCTAACATATCATATCTGTAAAATATATGCAAACCTGTCAGCACAATGCACAATGCAAATTTAAACTGCAAAAAGTGGAAAATCAGCAATCGGACCTAGGCACCTAGCCACCCTAAGCTATGGAATATGAACACAACTCAAGATAAACTTATGAGAAAAAGAATGCCGTGAATTCAATATTGTAGTCCTTAATATGATCCGTTAATCTAATCCCATCCCTTTGAGCGCCTACCATCAGCCCAACTTTGGTCGCAAAAGTGTAGAGTAAACAACAGACAACATTGTTTTATATGTTATGCTATTGTTTTATTGGATGTTATTTATGTACAATCATAACATAATTATACATGTATATTCATGATACCTGCTTTCAGCAGCATTTTATAGCAGGAGTTTTATTTTACATTTGCAACCATTTTTCCTAAACAAATATTTGCCCAATTTTATGACGCATGGAAAAATTCTTTCATTTGACAAATTTAATAAATCATAGGTGGTTCTGTAGTTTATAGCCAAAAATGACTTTTGGCCCCCCTGGGACTGCCACCCATGTGTAGTTACCTAATCTCCCCCTGTAATCTCCCCTGGGGGAGATTAGGTAACTACACAAGGGTGGCAGTCCGAGGAGGGCCAAAAGTAATTTTTGGCTATAAACTACAAAACCATCTATGGAATAAATGGTTAAGAAGCATCTTCTATTTAGTTTATTACACACTAATATTTTGACCATTATTGACGATGGTAATTACTCCAATGGCCATCGTCAGAGTGATCATAAATGGTAGGCTATACAACTTTACATTAAATAGAATTGGACATATAAGCACCTAAGGATTATAATAACCGAACTTATCATTAACTATTAAAGCTATTGTTATCGTAATACTGTACCTATAATGCTACTAAAATTGATGTATAATAAAAATAAAAAACAGTCTGCATATCATTGTATTACATGTATGATTGCATAAATAGAATAAACTTGGAAGTGTTGATGATAATTATCTATAACAACTATAATGACACTGAAGCTATGTGAATGTTAAGATCTAGCTTAAACTTTTCATTGTACAACGCTTCAATGATCTTGTGTTTGTAAATGTCACGCGTTCAAATTTTGAAATAAAATAGAAAAATTCTCACCGGTTCTCAATTTTAGTAACAATTCAGGATTATGATAATATAGTTAATAGTTAATTTCATGTTAGCTTTTATAATCGTTATGCTTTTATACGTCCAATTCTAGTTAACGTTCATGTAAAGTTGTATGCCATTTTGCCATTTCCCTCTGACGATTACCATAAATGATGGTCGAAATATTAGTTTGCAATCAATTAAATAGAAATAGTTTCTTATCCATTTATTAAGAAACTATTTCTATTTAATTTACTTATTTATTTATTTGCTAACCTGAATCAACATTTAAAAACATTACATTACGCTAAATTATCTTTAGAAAACTATATTTCTTATGGCTGTCTGTTTATCAAAAAAATTAAATTTTAGAATGTTACGGTAGAGGTGAGGGTGGAATGCTGTGCGATGAGATGGGTCTGGGTAAAACATGTCAAGCCATTTGTTTCTTACTGATGGTGGTAGACAAAAAAAAGCCATTATCATTGGTGTTATGTCCTTTGACTGTGCTAGATAACTGGAGACAGGAGTTTACCAGGTAGGTCTAATACACTCCACATGTACTGGATGATAATCATCAAGTGAAATTGTGTGATATCATATTGAAAGACAACCACAGACAAGAGTCCAGGGTCTGGATTGTTGCTTTGTGTTTTACCAGTAAATATAGTACAGTGAAATGGCAGTCCTGTCTTATTGGCAGAATGATGATATTGGCCTCTATTTCTGCTAATACAGTAATAGGCCTAATCATGCTTTTATGTGTGTAGGTTTGCACCAGATGTCCGAGTTGTGATGTATATTGGAGATCAAGATGTACGCTCGCGACTGAGGAAACGGGTTAGAAAAGAGACACCTGATGTACTTCTTACTACATATGACATGTGCCTGAGAGACAACTATTTCTTTGAGAAGAGAATTTACAATGCTATAATAGTAGATGAAGGACACAGGTAGGCCTATGTCCATTTTATTTGCTACTGAAATGTATCGTATAGCTGTATTCCTGCAATAAAATACTTCAGTTAGTTACAAAGTTTGCAGTTTTGACACAATTCTAAAAGATAAGGTATAATAGATTTGTTAATAAAACTAAACTAATTATATAAATTTATTTACTCTAAAGTTAAAAACATTATTTTAATTATTGCATTTAACAGTATTTGATCTTGTTAAAAAGGCATATTTTGTTTTTCTTACAGCTTTGATTGTTTTGATGCATTTCAACTCGGCATTTACAAGTCCGATTTGAGTCTGTTTGTACTTTGGAAACTATCTGATTCTCTGTTGAAATGTAAAAATATTCAATTTCTCTTCCAATTCAGATGAAAAAAAACAACATCGTCGTTGTTATCCTATTTATATATTGCATATTAGATGATTTGCATGGTGGCTTTAATGTTCCAGATAATTTAGATATACATTAATTACTTCCGTTGCTGATATTGTTCGCTGTTTTATTGTAGTCTGTGATTTCTGAAGCTTGCATGTAGACTTAGTACTAGCACGTTAATGCGGAAGAGCTAAGCACCCGGTCTGTTCTGGATGGATTTCTTTGATGTTACCGCCATAATATCATATTAAGATTATTTCAGTTTGTGGTAGATTCCTTTCAACTTGTTTGTTAGCGTACGGAATAAATATATCCAAATTTAGCAGGAGCTTGTAATGTATGGCTGGAGGGATTTTTGTACTTTGTTGTAGCTTAGGAGTTAGGAGTTGGTTGTTCTATCACTAAATAATACCACGTGGAACTCATAACTAAATAATACCATGTGGAACTCATAGTTTATAATCAGCAGACATGTTTTCCCCCAGTTGAAACACAGACATTTGGACTATGGCATAGAAATTTGACTTGATGTATCTGTATCTGTATTGCATATACCTCAATGTAATTAGCAGCTAGCACATTCCATATTCCATTAGCTGGCAGCATATTCCATTGTAATTAGATTAATGTAGTTTTTAAGACGA
This sequence comes from Himantozoum antarcticum, assembly GCA_027564295.1. Lineage (NCBI taxonomy): Eukaryota > Metazoa > Bryozoa > Gymnolaemata > Cheilostomatida > Bugulidae > Himantozoum > Himantozoum antarcticum. Next base: position 3,872 of record JAOQGN010325015.1, read on the forward strand.
CTCTATTATGCTGGTGTTCAATGCAACTCATCATCAATTTTTGCATCAGTATCAGCATCTGTATCAGCAGGGTATTGATATTATTGTAGACTGAAGAACAGCGAATCCCTTTTGTATAAGTGTATGGAGAACTATGATAGTCAAAGTTGTGTCCTCCTGACAGGTACTCCAGTGCAGAACAACCTGAGTGAGATGTACTCTCTGTTATCGTTTGTGGCTCCTGATAAGTTCCAACTGTCTAAAAATGAGGAGTTCCTGGCAATGTTTAAGGATGTAAAGACGGATGAGGGAGGTAGGATAAGTTATTAGTGTCTCAACAGTTGCAGCTGTTGTAGTAATATGCTGATTGCCCAATTCATCCGAATTTGATGTAATAATGTAGTGTTAATAATTATCTCTAACTAACTTCCCTTCAGATGTCTGATTGCCATTCCCACGTGTGAACATCATATGCATTGCCCAATATTAGAATACATACATAGCAAATTGTTTTACACAGTTTGTACCTCATTTTAGACGTTAATTTTTTTAGACGTTATCTCGCTCAGGCTACTTTTATAGAACAACTTTCACCTCTTAAAAATGGCACTATTACAGCTACAGAAGGTTGGGCTGGGCTGGGCTTTAGTTTTACTCCATTTATCTTGAATCTACAATTTTGTATACACTATAATCATAGTGTATACATATCTTTGTCGTTCCCGAAGTCAACATCGACTTGTGGATATCGTCAAGTGACCTACCAAGTGTCAGATGTTTGGAGTGGGCTGGTCAGGGGTATTAAGATCATTATAAACCGGCATCAATTTAAGGCAACTCTAAAGAGCATCTGCTTGATTCTCTGTGATGGCTTTCGCTCATTCCTGATTTGTTGATTACTAATCTGATTTATATTTCTTACGGACTTTGCGCCAAGAATAGCTTTGCTCATGCACACATAGGCCCACATGACCTTATTGCTATACTTTTTTCTTTCATTCAATATGAATGTAATATTAAAATTGATGGGATTAAAATACAAACAAACAGACAAATAGTTTCAATCAGGAGATTGCACTGTTCTTAATTACTGACGATTATGTGTTATTTATAGCGTCCTCGTTTTTATTTGTAGCATCTAATAATTTGCAGACACTTATAAAACCATTTATACTACGGAGAACCAAGGGTGAGGTAGCGCTTGACATACCTGACAAGTCAGAGATATTTGTATACCATCCCATATCTGAGATACAGAAGAAGTATTATAAGGCTATACTTACCAAAGATGCAGGTATTGACCAATAATGATTTTTTGACTGCGATGCCTGAATATTGTAACAGTTTGTAGCCGCCCGTCTAGACTAGCCTACAAAGTGTTATGGATCCAAGACAACAACAAATTGGCATGGGGAAGACACTCACAGAACTCTCGTTCATATTGGACTACAGACAGGGACACAAGCTTTGCAATTAATATTAATTTGGAAGAAAGGAAGGGGCTGGACTCTGGGGGGGCCTGTTATCTAATTCTAAGGCCATCTAACCTATTGCTTTTAAAATAGGTTAGATAAAATAAAACAGTTAAAATATATTAAACAAGTTTATTTGTATAAAGTAAAAGACACGTGATCTATACCATACTCAGTACAAGAGAGAATCATACGTACAAGAGAGAATCATACATACAATCCATTTGTTTATATAGTAGTGAAAAGCCGAGATAGTTGCTCTATAGTTGCTCTATAAGGCCAGAATGCAACAACGACATAAAGCGGTAGACGAGTCAGCCGTTCTATAAGACCAGAATACAACAGTAATATAAAAGTATGCATAATCGATAACTGAGTTAGCCGTTTTATGAGACCAGAATGCAATAGTATAAAGCATATATAAATGCTATTAGTAAATACTAAGTAGAAAACGGATAATACATGTAGCTGTAATAGCGGTGATCTGATTCTATTACGAGGTTGTAACGGGAGGAGTTGCGAAGCCATCACATTATCATGGTTGTGTAGGGTGAAGGACAATGTCGTATGCTACTGTCTCGTCAATTTGATGATCCGGAGTTTTCACGCTCTATGGTGCAGCTGCAGGCCCTATGCTCGAGAATGGGGGAAATGTATATAAACATTACTCACGGTTTGGTGAAATGCTTGTCGCCAATCCTCTAACTTAAAGCAAAAAAATAACAAACCGCATCAGCAAGAAAAATGCTGAGTGAGAGGAACAATTTGGTGAATGGATAGGTGAATATTGGAGACATGGTGATGAGGCTATCAAGTGAACAAGACGGTGCTCCCACACCATTCAAAGATATTAGTTATTGTGCCTCTTCATTTACATAGATTCAACATTTTTACCCCTGAGTGGCCCAAATATTTCTATCTATACGGGAAGAAATTTGTGGTTGAAAGAAATTTTCGCTACGGCAATAGAAAATTTGCCAAAAATGAATTCCGCTAATATTTAACTCTTCTCAAAAAATTTATAGTTTTAGTACTAAAACTACTAAAAGTTTTTAAAAAAGAAAAGTTTTTTCTGTAAAAAAAGAAAACAATCGGCAATAATTTCTTCCTGTATTTCTTCCTTCCTTTTCTTCCTGTATTTCTTCCTTCCTTTTCTTCCTGTATTTCTTCCTTCCTTTTTTCCTGTATTTCTTCCTTCCCTTTCTTCCTGTATTTCTTCCTTCATTTTCTTCCTTCAAATAAAACTTCATTTAATCTATCCGTTCTACATCTCACTGCTCTCGTGTTGATTTGTAGATGTATTTGATAGTGATGTCACTACTTCTAAGACTCAGCTCCTGAATATCCTCATGCAGCTGAGAAAGTGTGTCAACCACCCGTATTTGTTTGGTGGAGTGGAACCCGAGCCGTTCCAGTTGGGTGAACATTTGGTAGAGGCCTCTGCTAAGTTGGTGACATTGGATAGAATACTGAAACATTTGGCAGAACACGGCCACAAGGTACTTATCTTCTCCCAGATGACCCGGATGTTGGATATCCTGCAAGACTATCTTCACTACAGAGGTGAGGATCGCAATGCTTACAAAATTATACAAATTTAAATCATAAAAATAATATGTAACAAAAGTTGTAGTGTATGTTATGAACTTGTGCCTCCAATTCTCACCCCTTGACAAGCAAGTGTAAGGGATCATTAATTATTTAGTATCACTAATATTCACCAAGGAAGAAGATTGCCAAGAGTCCGGTGTAAATTGCATTGCTCATTATAAACCTGTATTGCCCATGAATTACATGGAAAGAAATATTCTGTCTTGTGTACCTATAGCAATTTTGTAGTCTTGATTCTCCAAAAAAATTGGCCGCAGAGGCTGTAGGCCACCCATATTTTCTCTCTGCAGACAGGAAGTACTGGTATCCATTCCACTCTGATGCTGTATGCTGAAGGCTAAGCATAGAAGCAGTACATCTACATACCATATTTAAGGTTTAAGTATAATCATATCCAGGATTCAACCTGGGCCTTCCTCATCATAAACAAGCGGTCTAACCATTAAATCACCCTCTGTAGTTGCCTTATTATAATTGCAATGTAGGCTATACATACGAGAGATTAGATGGCTCTGTGAGGGGTGAGGAAAGATTCACAGCCGTCAAGAATTTCAACTCTACTGAAGACACTTTTATATTCTTATTGAGTTCAAGAGCTGGGGGTCAAGGACTTAATCTTACAGCCGCTGACACAGTTATATTCTATGATCATGACTTCAACCCCCAGGTAATAGTTAATGTTACAACAAGTCAAAGCTCAGGACAACAATTTAACGCTGTTGACAAAATTAGTTTATTGAAATGTGGGAGTCATCATCTATTTGCTAAACATTACCATTTATATATTAAACAGAGAAATTACAAAATAGTTTGTGGCCCGTTTGTGGTAGCTAATATGAGAAGGCGAGTCTGAGTTTATATTTTTTATTTCGCTTTTTATTTTTTGTTTATTTAATTGTTTTAAGTGCTATCTTAGCATATTTTAGTATCATTTCTGAATCTTTGTTTTTATTGTAAGCATGCATTTATATAAATGCAATGAATCTTTCTGTCTGGGAATAAATCAAATAACAATAACTTTTATTGAGTACGCCAGCATTACAGCCTTGGGGTGCCAAAGTTTAGGGTTTGCTATGGTACTAGGATTGTCTTCTCTCTATGCTATGGACTGAAAGTGAGTATGGCCAATGAGTAGACAACTACCAATTATGCCATATGGATACCAAGGTATCCATATGGAAGCAATCTTCAATCTGATTCTAGTATATTATGATTCTGAAGTCCCTTATTAACCTATCAAATATGCTCCGAGGGAGGGTTGGCAAGGAAAATTCTAAAAAATCTGATGCCTGCAAGTCATAAATATCATTTCTGCTCAATATATAATGCAAATGCAATATGTAATGTTCCAGTATTGCCGAGTTCTGGTTCTGAAAGAATGGTCCAGACAATTCCTGTGCCTAGTGGTTCATCTAGTGTCCTGACAAGTCCTGTGCCTAGTGGTTCATCTTGTCCTCGATCTGCAAACTAGAGCTAGTTCTGTATCTAGTTCTAGTTTGCAGTCAGAGTTCTCACCATCTCTCTTTTGACTTGTAGGTGGACCTACAGGCTGCAGCTCGAGCACACCGCATTGGGCAGACTCGACCTGTTAAGATAATACGTCTTGTAGCTAAGTCTACAGTTGAAGAGATCATACTGTCTAGAGCTCAAGAAAAGCTTCGACTTACTCGATCTGTTATATCAACAAGGAAAGAAAAAGGTATTGACAGAGCAACAATCAATAGAAATCTGTACTTCTGTACATAGTCATTGATTTGTCAGATAAGAAATGCTCAAACATTTTTCATTTTTGACCCTATATACGTGTATAAGAATCTTTATTTGTATTTATATACCAGAAATACTGACTGCTAGAATAAGTAAAGATTTGTACATAGCAACATGTTATTTCATAATTACAAAAAAGATAGTTAAAACGGAAGTTATGAAAGTTTGGCATTATGCAATGTAAAATAATTGTTACTTTAGGTCAAGGCGTGACTTTGGGCGGATAAAAACGATATGAATATCCAGATTCCCGACCTCCCACATTTGTATGTGCATCTGGTAGAATACGGTGCAATGGATGCTTGCTGTCTATGATCTTGTTAAAATGATTGGCCCTAAGATTGTTCACGCATTCAGTCAGTGTTGGTATAAGTTATCTATCCTATACTATAGCCCATGTGGAATGTAGTGAAGTACTCTAAGTTAAGGTGCTCTTAGTTATGGCAAAGTGCTTAGTTATAGTTTGTAGCAAAGCATAGTTACAGCAAAGTGCTTAGTTATAGTTTGTAGCAAAGCTTAGTTATAGCAAAGTGCTTAATTAAGTTTGTAGTAAAGCTTAGTTATTAGCAAAGTGTCACTAACTATAGCACTTTGTTTCATAGATGAGTCTCAACCTTATCTACAGAATCCAGTGGATAAGCTTTAGTTTGAGAGCTCGTGTAACTGGTTTTAATCGCTATTAATTTTAATATAGCTGCTACTCTATCTTACCAATAACTTTAACTTACCTCTGTTTGAAATGTAAAGCACCAACATTAATTGCCAACTTGAATTCAAGTTTTATTGGAATATTTAGCAGCAGCTTTCTTTCTAATTGTGCTCCCAAACTGCAACTAAGTCACTGTTGACTTGGAGCCAACAGTGACTTGGTGACTGTTGTCTGGTGACTAGAAGAAGTCTAAAGGCTTGAATATGTACATTATTATTTTCCCTTTGTATTGGCTTTAGTGATAGGTCTTTGACTTGCTACCATAGCCAATCATGTACAGTTATTTGATGTGCATTGTGCACATATTTTATTAATATAGCTGGCGTTCATTATGCGGTAAATATCAAACCCAGCTTGAAGAAAGTTTGGACATTTTGCGACAGTTTTCTCCTATTTTTATGAGCCTAGAATTAGTCTGGGCCAAAACATTTTATCTCCTCAATGTAATTATACATAGTTTTATATAATATATTGTTTAAGAACATTCTTTACTATAAAATTGTAATGTTATAGTACTCTGTGTTGGCTCGTGCACCACATAAACCACATAAACCACATAAACCACATAAACCACATAAACCACATAAACCACATAAACGTTGTTGTCCTAATATTAAGTTATTGTGTTTTCCATTTGTTAGTATACACGTCTATAATTAGCAGCTAGCAGCTGGTAGGCAACTGAGTTGAAATATTTAGTACATTAGTCCAAATTGTGTATTTTCCAGATGAGGCGGATGAAGCCTCTAGTCATACATCCAAAGATCTCCAAAAGTTGCTCAAATTTGGGCTAACCTCCTTGTTGTCTCCTGAAAACACAGAGGAAGAATTGAACATAGAGGAGCTACTTGGTTCAAGTAAAGATGGCCAGTGGATGTTAGATAAAAGTAGTCCTACTAATGCTGATAACAATGATGTGTCCAACAGCCAGCAGCCAGATACAATGTACCAGTTTGAAGGTTAGTTTGGGCAAAGAAATTGTTACACTAGAGGGTAGCACCTAGACGGATTTATGGTTTCATTACTTGCTCTGCGAGTATATAAATTTAAGATTTGTGGCATTCGGAACATACTGATAAAACTGGGCATGAGCCGAACTGTTAGCATGTCTAGCCAGCTTCCCCACATGAGCGTGGGTTGTCGGTAGATTATATCGTTAAGCCGGGAACACACTGGGGCGTCACAGGCGCAACGTAGGCAGGCGTATCGATGATGATAACAACAGCAAAATTTGGGAAACTTTTTCCTGCCAATAAGGTTCGAGCGTAGGTTATATATGTCAGGCCAATGTCCAACACATAAAAACTTTAGCGTAGGCCCCAAAGTACGGTGGAGACGTTGACGCTTTTGACATGACGCCTAGCGTTACTCTGCAATATGTTCCCGGGTTTAAGGTGTAATCATAGCTGAGTTAAAATCAAGGCAGGTGATAGTCATGGCATGACGCTCGCTTTGCTTCGTTAAACACACGGGCGCTATAGATTGACTGTGCTTGGCAAGCGATGCCGACCTACATCCAATGAGAAGCGTGGTCTTATTAGGTGCATTCACTGCAGTACATCAAACAAACATGTTACAGAAATGAAACAGACTGCAATTTCAGAATGCTTGCAACACAACAGCATGAAACAAAATGATGTACATGGTAATGAATTAATTGAGTGATATAAATAATTGAAGTGAGAGAATGAATTGAATTACTTACAGGCTGATCAGATGAATGTTACGGTTAAAATAAATTAATAATTGTTGTTGTTCTAATATTAATAATTGATTATTATTATTTATACACAATTCATAATTGTGAATGGTAATGTGTATAATAATATTATGAACGATTAATAACAAATTTTGTGTATTTTATTAATAGTAGCCCCATAATACAACCATTGCAAATTATAGAATTAGCAAAAACCTCAATAAATAATATGTAATAATAGTGAAATGTGAATACCCGTAGGAAACGTCATTCCAGGGTTGGCTTGACCGATCAGAGCAAAGAGCTAGAGCGAATACTGACGCTCAACCTTTTCTATAAAAGTCTAGCGAAAGTAAGGCGAGCACCGAAACTGACGCAGGGCGATACAGCATGCCCCCTGACTGTGCATGGTTTCTCCCACGTGTGTTTACAGTCCTTTACACTATAGTGTAACAGCTTTCTTTATGCAACAAACAGTCGCTAGTCGCAGCAGTCGTAAATTAGGATTTGTCTATAGGTAGCGAAAGGCCCGGACGGAAGTGCAGCACAGAAAATTCTTTTTCCACACCCTTCCAAATTGATTATGTCACAGGAAGTGCTTTCGTCCAATAATGGCTCGCGAAAATATCAAACAGGAAATAGCTTTGTTTACTTTTATCCACTATTTCCATGTCCACTTCCAAGAGTCGTGGTGGCTTTGAGGTATAGGTGAGTGGCAATCGTGCAGACTGCCCACTGGGACCTCGGGCTCGAGTCGCACCACTGCCATAAGCTTTCTTCTCCTACTTCCATGGATTTTCATGGAAATCGTATATATTAATATTTTATGCAAGTAGATTTCTTCTATGTAACTCAGATTCTCTTGCTTTCATTACTTTTCAACTATGATATCTGATTATTGATGGGGGTTTGGGGTGTTACACATGGTCTACCCAATCACAGCCTGGCTTACAAGCGAGAGGATCTGAATTATATAGGAAAATCTGTCGAGATTCCAGGCAAAGGGCCTTCTATAATTATCATAGAAGGGGCTCCCCCACTAGGGTCAGGCTTCACTTTCTTCACAGTTAGAATACAAATCTTCACAATCTTTACATTTAAGACCATCAGAGAGGTCTTCATTTCTTCACAGTTGGCATACAAATCTCCACAATCTTCACACTTAATACCATCAGAGACAAAACCATGACTATTGTGTGGCAGCACAACATAACTTGTTCTTTGCCTAGCATTAATGCACTAAATGAGGAGTTTTGCCCTCTCATCAAAAGGGAATGTAACTCCAATACTAAACAACAAACGCTACTGCTTGGCGACCGGAAACAGATATCGCCAATACCTAACAATGAGAAGCAAAATTTAAAAACTTTTCACATTATTGTCATGGATGCACATCCTTACATGCTGGATTTCGTGGGCCATGTCATGGCTTCCAGCTGTACCTAGTGAAGATACCTAAGCCAAGCCAAGATGAGACAGACAACTACTACAGATAATAGGAGTACCATATAATTAATATGCTGGATATAGATGTAACCCAACAGATATGTACGGCAGTCTCCTATTACCTAGCCAAGATCCTAGTTGCCTGTTGCTGATAATACGGGGATATTCTACCACCTACTCTCATTGCAATAACATTGCCTTATCAAGAGATTAACTCTGCTTTATGTATTGCAATATATTCTCCGTATATATGTGAACACTTGCATTTACTGACTATAAGCCTTTAATTGGCCAGTTACCTTTGATGTAATGTCTGTCACATATTCAGTACTTCAGTCTTGATATTCCTACCAGAGTAGTAACATATGCTTAAATTGATACTCTCAGTTATATTGTTATCTACTCACCTTCTTCTGCCATTGTTGTGCTATCTCCAGGGACCAATATGTAGTGCATAAAAAATTACAATATGAATATTAAAAAATTTCGCCAAGGTAAAAAATTTGATCTCTAAACGCAATATTTCTGTGTATTGTATTATAAGAAAACAAAGCTCCACATGTTGGCTACATAATGAAAGTTAGAATAGCTGTCTAGCCCAATTCTAACTGAAGTTATGAAATTTTAATGGGTCATAGTTAGCCGCAACCGCTGCTCACTGTGGTTTGCCACAGTCAAAGAGTTAAAAATTAACATTGCATTATGTTCCTCCAGATCCCAATTTCCAGCTATCGACTTTCTTACTATAAATAGTTGAAGCAATAAGTTCCAGAACATTCTGCGTCCGCTATCTAAAGCTGTTGGTGATGCATGCTATGGGAACACAACTTACCGATCTAATGTATGTTGATTTGCCTCCCATGTTAGGTCCGGTAATAATATGAAACATGGAACTATCCTTGTGGAATGCACAATCATTTGCAATGACATCTATATCAATGGCTTCTAGGCAAGGATGTCTTATCTCATTCAGTTCAGTATGACCTGAACCTGTCAACAATGGCAATATAGAGATCAATAACAACACTGATACAGAGGTAAATGATACTGACAATAACGATACGACTACATTGATCTCTGTTGAAATATTCTGTTAAAATCTTGGAATATAATAATTTAGGGAGGGGGGACATTTAGTTTATCAATCATCAATTTGATACAAGTATACGAGCTGACTTCACTTTCGGCAATTTTCAGCAGATATACCAATGATCTTTCTTAGATGGTCCAGTGAAATCCGGATTTGATTCCCACGTTTGTCACTTTCCTTGATACTTGCAAAACATGTTAAGTGATTGGGGGTATACGATTGGGCTATCAATGCTAAGGACCTCCGAGCATGGCTCTGAACCTAAGATTTATTTGGGTCTGCCCGACCCAAAAATTGAGAACAAATTAGTTGTAGTAATGACGGAAGTTCGTTCAGCTACTGAACCAATTATGTCCTGCACACTCGTGTAACATGATGCAAAGAATATGTAAAATAAAGTGGGACTAGGCAGTAATATGACATTCTACTAGTTTATCCAAGAGGCGTGGTCTGGAAAGATGTATGTGAATGCCATCCAGTTCCTTATGCAATGTGTGGTGCAATTCATCGACTTGAGGTTGAAAAAAATATCATCAAAGTGTGCAGCTGCCCAGTGTTCAGGCAGTTTAATATCTGATATTGGGTGTTGGCATTCATTATCGACACCCGGACTCCTAATTACACCCTTAAGCCTCAAGCACACTGTAGCGTTGGGCCCGCGTTTTCTTGCCGCGCATCAGCCGCAGCACCCGCAACAGGCCCACCGCGTGCCAACGCTAGCGATCAAGCATTGCTTGATCGCTAGCGTCAACGCTTCTCATTCATTGGCTGGCAC
>JAOQGN010325126.1:0-14416 GCA_027564295.1 Himantozoum antarcticum
TCTAGCACCCACCCACAAAACTTTCACACTCTTTATGTGCACACAGCTCCTCCCCTCTCCCTCCATCTCTTCCGCACACGCCTCTGTGCACGGCTGCACAGGATCCAGGTTCGAGCTCACGTACTCGGACCAGTTCCTGTGCCATGCCTCGTCGTCTTCATCCTCACTCTCGTTATTGAATAAAATCAGATGGGTTAATTTATATATACTGCAAAGGCACTAAGAAAACTACAAAGTTGGCCCTTAACTATGCTGTGAACTCTGAAACGACAACGAAAACAAACTGTTAGCAACAATACTTGCGGCGCAACGGATAAAACAGCAGACAAAATAACTAAATAAGAATAGCTAAATTGTTTTTGCATAATTCTCTACCGGTCTCAAGAAGACAGACTCCCAGTCTCCCGCTCACTCACAATCATTGCAGTTGACTAACTTTCTGCAACAACAAAAACAGAACACTGCTGATGCTATAAAACTCAATACAATAAGGTCAACTAACACTAACAAATCAGGTTAATCCACACACGCGCACGCGAATGCACAACTAGAACATCCCACAAAATGGAAAGCCCTTGCTCACATCAAATCCGGAACGTCATCAACATCAGCACCACCCGCAGCGGCAGCAGCAGCAGCAGCAGCAGCAGCAGCAGCAGCAGCGGCAGCAGCAGGAGCAGCAGCAGCTCCACAGTCACTGGCGTCACCACCATAACTGTCCTCTCCACCCTCCACACTGTCGCCATCACTTCCAGCCTCATCAGTGGTGGCGGCACCAGCTGAGAGAATACTAGGAAAAAAGCAAATGAAACGTAAACGTGTGACAGACGATGTCGACGTTGCATGCACATCATGACAGAGGAGGACATCATGACAAAAGAGGACATCGTGTCAAAGGGGACATCGTGATAAAGGAGGACATCGTGACAAAGTGGAAAAAGCAACAAAGGACATCGTGACAAAGTGACAAAAACACACACACACACAGAGGACATCGTGACAGCAGCGTCTCCGATATCATCGAGAAAAAGAGCCAAAATAGCAACGCCGACATCATGAAAACAAAAAATAGAAAATAATAAAATAACTTAGCTTGCAGCTCCTCCACGCCTCCAATAACCTTGGCGACAAACTCCCCCACAGCCTCCTTTGGGACAACACACTCGTCCTCCTTCCATCAATGCAAGATTATCTCTCAAAGAAAGGTAAAAAATGCGGTTGCTCATCTGCGTATGGCTCACCGAGAACGAGCCCAGCGGCTTTATACCCGTTTAGCTCTGGGTCACTAGGCAGACCAATCGGATGTCATGAAAGGCATCACGATGATGGCTAATGACCCTTCCCATGGTGAGAAGCGAAGCCAATAACGACGTCGCGCGGGCCGACGTTGGACCCACGAGCGGCGTGCCAGGGAGCGCGGGTCACCAGCAACCTCTAACTCATTTCTTTTGCACGCCCTCGCGAGCGACAAGCGCCCCGGCCTAGAGGTGACACGGCGTAGCTTTTCCCTTTTGTTTTCTCCCACGCGCGTAAAGTCGGAGTGATGACTGAGCCGGTAAACAGTCATCGTGCAAATGTCATCGACAATGGAAGTCGACGTGGATACACTCATCAAAGCCGCTATGGAACTCGGCTGGGACATGTGGTACCACAGCGACGGAGCCTGCCTCACGTGAATGGCTGAGGGGAAGCTCAAAGCACGGTGGGGAAGAGATCTCATGCACCGCGGGCTGGAGACACCGCCATCATGAATTACGCGAAACACGCCGAGGACAGCGTCGTCGCGCTGGCCATTTATGCAGCCTCTTTGAATGAGTGGCTGAACAAAGCTCTGGATGGCGAGGGCAATATGCTGCTAGACTTGGTTGCCAAACACTGTTCAGGAGCAACCATACGTTTGGCTATGGTGATGTGTGGGAACAGGGTTGACAAGAGAAACTCCGAGGGAGACACACCTGAACACAGCGTCTTCGCGCGCACAGACACTGGAATGACCTGGCTCATCTGCAGCAAGTACAGCACATACGAGGCGAGCTGCCACCCGTTCTACGAAACCCCATGAAGACCATACTGGCGCCCGGAGACCTGGAATGGAAAAACGACTGCGGCAAGACTCCTTTTCACGTGGTCACCAGGAAAAATTGTGGCGGGCACGCCGAAGCACTCGCGATGGTCAGCCGCGGTCTCAGAGAAAATGTTTCGTGGCTCCTCGATGCCAAAAGGGATGGTAACGGTTTCATGCGCCAGGTGTGGACGAGCGAGCGTGGACTCCGGACACTCCTACTTGATGAGCGTGGACTCCGGACACTCATCCATCTGGGCGCAGACCCCGGTTTCCGTGACACCACCAGCAGAATGTTGCACCAACTGTCTTGAGAGCTCGGGAGGCGGAACCTTTGGAGAATAGCCTTCGTCGCAGCCCAAGTTTCTTTTCTTATTCAGGTGTTGCCCGGGCGATGACGCGAGTGGATTGGCGGTTAGCCGAGTCGGGGAAGCTTCTCCCGGTGCGAGGAGTATGGCTTAACGACAAAACTGACATCATGACGGTCCTAGAGGAGCCTGTCATCGTAGCGCTACTAGTGATTTTTTATCAGGCAAAACCTGGGCAAGCTCGCGAGCAGATTGTGTGCGATTGCTTGAGTCGAGAATCCTTTCCCCGGTGCGAGAAGTATGGCTTTAATAAAAACTCACGTCGCGGCAGCCCTAGGGGAACCTGTCGTCGCAGTCTACATTTTTTTTCTTAGTCAGGTAATGCCGGGGTTACCTCGCAAGTAACTTGGGCACGGTTGCCCTAGTCAGAAAACATTTCCCGGCGCGAGAGGTACAGTTGAAGAAAGCAACTGACGTAATGACAACCCTGGGAAAGCTTGTTGTTCCAGCCCTAAGTTTTTTAGCTTGGCGTATGTGCTACCAGTGAGACTGCTGAAAATTTACCACCGTGAGCTAAAGTGGTGTTTGTCGGTCACACACAGTTCATCTACCAGCGTTATATTGAAAATTATTTTGTCACTGGCGACATTATTCAAAATAGATGAGAGTGCTATGTTTGGGTCTAACTGTGGTTGGGCTAAGGGAGAATCTGATGGCAGTGACATATTGCTCGGTTATCGGAGAGACTATATTTACATCACTCTTGCCACATGTGGTCTCTAAAATAGCCCCAGAGGCCGAAGTGACAACAGCAATAATAACAACTTCAAACATGAATTGTTTATCATATCCTATTGCTTTTGTGTTACCACTGTGTGTTTTGCTTCCTATTTAACGGGTCTATAAGCTTGAAGCTTGTATGAGCTCACCCTCACAATGCATTTCTCACTACTATTGTTTTCTTTTGTAATTGCTACTGATTTTTCCTTGAGGGTGCAATGGCAATGCTGTATTGCTGTGATAAAATGGAGATGTGCAAGCATTCATTATTTTTCTTATCAATGTAATCAATAATCTATTGTGTATGTTTATTTGTCATGCTTGGTAATTAACTTTCTTTCTTCAAGTATTTTTTCTCGCTTGACAAAATTTGTCACGATAGTCTGTGCTAGCGGTGGGATGATAAAAACTCATTAAAAAAAGCATTTTCACTTACTCTCAAGGCATCATGACGGCCTTGTGCGGCTCGTGACAATGCAAGACTGAGAAAAAATGTTTTTCTCCTTTAACAAAGTTGTCACGACGGTCGTGACAATGCAAAGGCTCAGGGGAAAATATTTTTCTCTCGTTGCAGAGTTCCAACGACGTTCTCTTAGAGGTCGTGGCAATGCAAAGACTCGGAGAAATTGTTTTTCTCCGAGTTGTCACGACGGTCCTTTACAGACCGTGGTAATGCAAAGAGTCGGAGGGGGGGGGATGTTTTTCCCCTTTAACAAAGTTGTCACGGCAGTCGTGGCAATGCAAAGACTGGGGAGAAAATGTTTTTCTCCTTTTGCAAAGTTCTCGTCGTGGCAATGCAAAGACTCGGGGGGATAATGCTTTTCTCCCTTAACAAATCTGTCACGATGATCTTGTGCAGGCCGTGACAATGCAAAGCTTCGGGGTGAAAAGTGTTTTTCGGTCCTAACGAATTTGTTACGACGGCCTTGTACAGGTCGTGACAATGCAAGACTCGAGAATAAATGTTTTTTCTCCCTTAACAAAGTTGTCACGACGGTCTTGTACATGTCGTGGCAATGCAAAGATTGGAGAAAACTGTCTTTTCTACCTTGACAAAGTTGTCACAACGGTCTTGTGCTGGTCCTGGCAATGCAAAATCTTGGGGGGGGGTAATATTTGTTCTCCTTCAACAAAGTTGTCAAGACGGTCTTGTGCAGGTCGTGACAATGCGAAGTCTCGGAGAAAAATGCTTTACTCCTTTAAAGCAATTGTCACGACCGTCGTGGCAATGCAAAAACTGGGAGGGGGGAATGTTTTCCCCCCTTTGCAAAGTTGTCACGGCGGTTTTTGACAGGTCGTGTCAATGCAAAGACTCCGGGGGGTGGGGGATGTTTTTCTCCCTTAACATAGTTGTCACGACGGTCTTGTGTAGGTCGTGACAATGCAAAGACTCAGAGAAAAAATGTTTTTCCCCCTTGACAAAGTTGTCACGATAGTCTTGTACAGGTCGTGGCAATGCGAAGACTGGAGAAAATGTTTTTTCTATCTCGACTAAGTTGTCATGACGGTCTTGTACAGGTCATGGCAATGCAAAGACTCAGGAGGGAAAAATGTTTGTTCTCCCTTAACAAAGTTGTCATGACGGTCTCCTCGTGCTAGAGGTGGGATGTTAACTCTCAATCTGTCCTTACGGTCTTGAGCGGGTCGTGACAATGCGGAGCCTCGATTGTTTCTCATGAGCAAATTGTTATGACGGCCTAGTGCAGCAAATGTTCATCCCCACTGGCAATTGCTCTGTGAGCGATGCAGACTCCAATGGGGAGAAGGACCCTCACGCATTGGAGCGCGAGCTGTCACGGCTCACAAAGCGTAAGCTTTGTTCTACTATACTCGTTATTTTTTGCTTTCGTTTAACCATATGCCGCTGTCTGATAGAGTTCGCAAAAATGTATGTCTTTTATACAAAAAATACTAATACTATGAATTTGCGAAAAATGCATGTGAATGTTAGTAAAATGCAATTTTCTTTTGGCTAGATCTATAAAAGTTTGTGTTGAAAGTCTGTGCATGCTGGTAATAACATTTTATACTTGCTCAGTCAAAGTGGGTGTGTGATCCATTACACCGGGAGCAAGTGAACCCTTTGACTTTTGCATTTAGTGTTTGTAACGGGTGTGGGTGAGGATTTTGAGTTTATTGGTCTTCAAAATAGCATGAGTGAGTGGACACAGACCTAACAATTTACTGTGTGTGGCCCTTACAGAAAAAATCAATTCACTTTTTTCCTCATTTACCATGTTTGGCTCCAATCAGTGTCAGTTTTACATGTGTGGCTCGTTGCATGGCAATTCCTTTTTAGCGTGTGTTCTTTTTTTGGTTAGATGTCTGGTAAGAGTCTTGTTATGTACTGTTTTGCTTTTATCTCGATGCTTTTTTAACCATTTTTCCCGTTTTTTTCTCTTTTCCCACAATCTTGAAAAATCCAAAAGAGGAGAACTCCTTCACCTCCCATTGTCGAGAGGCACCCCGCAGTCAAGTATTTGAGAGTTGCATACAAGGAGATGGACACAACAGGTGAGTTTGCTTATTGTCTCCGTTTTCCCTCTCCGATTCCAAGGGAAGTCACAAACTGCGAGTGAACCACACCGCCACTCGCACACTGTTTGTTTTCCTCTCTATGTTGCTTGTTTTCCCGTGTTCAGTCTTAGCGCTTCCCATTGAGGGGTGGTGCTAAACAACTTTCATCAATGCGTACAGGTTTCATGTTGCCATTTCTTCCCTTTTTCTAGGTGCATCCACCAGCTCTGGCTGCGGGGTAGACACTTCCAAAGACAGGAGGGAAAGTGAGGGAGGCCGCACAGTCGGGTCTTCAAGGTCTCAGCACTAGAGAGTTGGTTAAGTAATCTCTGTTGTGCTTCTTGTTGGACCCTTGTACTAATCAGCCGTACTGCGGTGCTGATGCTGTGTTGTGGACAGTCAAACAAACATTATTTTGTTCCACCCCCTAACAATAACTTTTTCCGCTGTGTTTTAAAGACTTTCAATTCGGTGTTAGACAACTGTACTGCCCAGTGCTGTGCTTTTTGTTGGACCCATGTGCTAATCAGCCATAGCCGTACTGCAGTGCTGACGCTGTCTGGTGGACAGTCAAACAAACATTATTTTGTTCCACCCCAAACAATAACTTTTTCCGTTGTGTTTTAAATACTTTCAATTCCGCATAATGCCCTTGTGCTGACCAACACATGATGATAGAGTTAGGCAATCTCCACACGCTCTGACACTCTAGCACAACCACTACTGTTGTTGACGTTTCCCCCCTGCTTGTCTTAACGCAAAAGGTGTAGAGGCCTTGCACATTTTTCTTACCGTCTGTTGTAGGTTTGGGTGGCCAGGTGAGTGGTCATTTCTTCGTGGACGAACAGGAGCTGGCAGCACTCATAACCCTGTATGCTTCCTCTGCGACCACATGCAGGACATGCAACAGGTTTTTTCCGGTACCACAGCGGCATACAAGTGTCACAACCACGTACAAGGTCACTACTTCGCTCGGTTTTGTGCTTGTCTCGCTCACTTTGCAACAACGTTAACTGCCCAAAAGCACCAGAGTGGGAGAAATGGGCACCAGGGTTGTCTCCTGGGTAGGGAGGTCCCAGCTGGCAGTGCAAGACACTCTGCATTACCACTGTTCATTGTAGGTAAAGGAGGATTTGACAGTTTTGTACAACATATCCAGAACGGGAGCGAGTTCGCTCACACAATGAGGAGGGTGAGGGTGCCACCTTTTCCCAGTTTGGGTGGAGGTGATATTCTCACACTGATGTCGGCTCCCAGTGGAGCACCATCTCAATCTCCCGTGACACAGAGGTTCCAGAGGATGAGATGGTATGTGGTGGTGCAGAGACCACCTCCCCATCCATCCTCCCATCGAAAGGTGTCCAGGAAGATTGTGATGATGACACCGCTTAAGCTGTGTCATCCATCATGGCTAAGCTGTCTCCTGATGCGGTCGCCGAGGTGTGTGGACGGTCCTGCGGACACCGTTTCTCACATTCCTCTGATGACCATTGTCGGAGAAGAATGTGGTGCAGTGGATGGTGCCTCATGATCGCGTGCACACCCTGGCCATGTACGCTCAAATGTGGACTGCTCCTATTGCCGTACGCTGAAACTTCGCTCGCCCGTCTCGCAGTACTCCAATGGTAGCAGTGCGAAATGGTCCTCGTCAGAGTGTTATGTGGGTCCTCATCCAGAGGATTTGATAGAGCGCTTTGGGAAGAGCCAAAGCGTCTCTTTGGGGTAAGGAGGTGAATCCACCTCCAAAGAGTCCACAGGTGAGTGTGATGAGGCGGTAGGCTCCGCCTCCGAAGGCGGATTCGATGTGGTGGTGCGAGGCGAGCGTCTTTCGGATGCTTCCCTCACCACCGATCGCTTCCAGTTCGAGTGGAGTTTGTGATGGAGATGGTGAGGTGGAAGTTTCGTGCTGTCTAGAGTGCGCTAGCTCTCCACATCTTGTCTCCGCACCGATAGGCCAAGTCGCTGGGGCCACGGGTGGTGACGGAGCTTCCTCCCGCTCTTACCCGTCCATGATGCCATGATTTGTTGAGGTCCTGGATGGCCAGATGGGTGAGGGAGGTGGATAGGGCTGACTCCAGGAGAGTGCCTGGAGATCATTGAGCAGCATGAGCTTCGGCTTCATGAGGAGATGCGGCACTTGGCAAGGCTCCAAAGACAGCTCTCTGACAACTTGGGAGGCCGTGCGGAGTGAGCACACATCTCTGTGGAAAGAGGTTAGTATTTTCTCAACACCATGTACAGTGTGTATTTACCCCTCGCTGTCTACCCGTATTTGGTTGTACAGCATACTTCTTACCATTGCAGTTGTGACAAAGCTTTACTCCTACACCCAAATCACTTCCCACATTGCTATCAAGATCAGTCATTGTCTCGTTATTCTCATTGACACGTTTTTTTTACTACTTGTAGATCAGAAAAGAAGTGAAGATGCCGTCCACCTTTCCTATTGTTTATTGTAAATTGTTGTTATATAATAAACCCATGACATTTCATTATTGACTTATTTAGAGATAGATACGAGTTAAAGTTTTTATTTATAGCGATGCATCTGTGAAAGTTAGGCGGGGAGTTGTCATTCATCATAATATGATAGGAAGAAATCTGTATGTTACGTTAGGTGACAAATCTGAATTTACACAGGTGTTGAGAGACACGCCGTGGCGCATCTTTCCAGATTGAGAGGTGGTCCGGCGGATCGTTATCGGTCCGACGCTTAGGTTCTCGGTCTGGGTAAGATGCCTTCACCGTGAGTTGTCTTCTCACGACGTGAGTTGTCTTCTCACCATGATAGGGTGAGGAGTAGTCTCCTTTCGTAACATGTTAGATGGAAAACTTTGTCACATGACCAACTGGCGCGTGATGGGGTGACAAGTTGTCTCCTTTTGTAACACAGGTGAAAAATGATGAGGAGTTGTCTCCTTTCGTAACACGTAAAGTGGAAAACTTTATGTCACGTGAAAAGATGGTGAGTGATAGGGTGAGGAGTTGTCTCCTTTTGTAACAAGCTAGGCGGAAAACTTTATATCACCTGACAAGCCGGTGAATTTATTTGTATCGTCGTTACCAGGGAGATTCGCTTTGTAAGCTTGATTGTGATTGGTTGATTAAATTTGTGGTTGCTAAGAAAAATCCAGAACGAGGCTTGGTTCCTGTCTCAAATTTTGGGAGAAGCGAAAGTAGGAAAGGCTCTAGAACAATCAAAACGCTGGACTTCGGGTTATTTTAAGCTTTTTAGGGACCCTGCCATTTTTGAGTAGATCCCTCCCAAAACTTGGCCCTTTGCTCACTTCTGGTTGGCTTAGTGCTTGTTACGAGCTCTGTGATTGGTAAATCGAAAAAGGGGAGAGGGTACTGATCTGCTCACCCTATACTACTGTTTGACATTGAACCAAAAAATAAATAAATAAATAGAAAAGACACAAGTAAGTTCATCATTTTTACGTAACCGCTTTATATATTTCGGATATTCGAACCGTTGTTGTTGATAATCGTCATCTAGCATTTTATTTTTATATATTTATTTTATGTTATACATGTGTAGTGTATTTTATCATAATTATACAATACTTGCCGGTGGTAATGATGTAGGAATAATACAAAAGAAATTTATGTTTCAGGAATCCTGGACATGCAGCTACTGAACACAATTAGCATGAAGCTACAAGGGAAGAACTGGCAATGCGTAAGCGGACTACAGAAATGTATGAACTTTAACCTCCCAGGTAATTGTAATATTACTTACCACAATGCAACAGTTGCGAAATAGTGTAAATAATGATAGCATAGCACTTAGCAGTGAGACACGACATTTCGATGCAAGAGCGCGAGTAATCCAAGATTGATTACTCCCTCAGGCTTTATTATTTTATTAAAATCCTGAGAGTTATAAATTTGCTATGCAATACAAAACATGATTTGTGATGTATCCGTTCTATGAAGGATTTGGTAACTATTACAAAATTTATAGCTATAACAACAAGTAATACTCTTCGGAAGTCTTGCGAGTCAACCTATAACCTATATATAAGTTGTAAATATGGAATTACTGATAGAATATTGATGATAAACTGGAATACAGCCTTTAAGAACATATTACAGCATTGCCTTTTTGAATTCTCACTCTATAAAAATGTTTTGACTACTGATAACTTCTCTGTTCAGGTAAAGTGGTGGTGTTACTTTGCAACTCAAACATCTAGTTAGTATAGTGTATTAATAAATATGCTTGACTTTGCGTATCCCAAACTCAGGCCTATTCAGTTCTCCCAGATTTTCCAGTCAGGGTGTAGTATTAGTTCACACAACCTAGAGTGTACAAACGTCCATAATGCAAATGTTGGCAAGGGTGTCCACAAATCAAGAAGTCGCAAATGTGTTGAATCCCAAAAGCAACGGTGAATAGTAGATATTCCTATACTGCACACTCACACTCCTGAAATATGTGTTCTCTAGTTGATATAGCCAGAATTTTACTGAACAATGTATTGATCAGTATTCAACAAGAAATCATCTGCTTAACAGAATGTTGTTTGATTGATAGAGATGTCCCAATCCAGTGAAGTTGACATCAAGTAGGTTATTTTAAGTGAGATTGAACGTTAACACAGGTAAGGTTCCTAGTAAGGTCCAACATGCGTCAAACATGCGTCCAACATGCGTCCAACATGCGTCCAACATGCGTCCAACATGCGTTCCGCAGGTATCTGGTAAGGGTGTCTTGTGGTTGAATGTGCATTAAGATATCCTTCAGCGTTTGTTAGAGTTTGCGACGGAATAATAATGAGAGCTACTGAATAGTGCAATGTATGTCTTTAGTTAACCATGGGAGACACCAGAAAGACAGCAAGCAGCTGTCTTTGTTAAATTCACCACTATATGTCGGATAACACTGCTATGAGATGTCACAGTAGACACAAATCTGCAAGAAATTCCATATAATGTCTATGCGTATATTTTGGTGATGCAATAATTAACGTATCTAATTATTACCGAGTTTTATTTCTATTTTAGGCTGTGGTTTCTCTGGGGCTACGAAAGAATTGATGCACAAAGCATTTGGTGCTGATAAGGAGCTTTGGAAAAGACGTCCTCTCAAGACAGAATACCTCTCTTACGCCGCAACAGGTATTTTTTTACTTCATGTGTGATGCAAAATATAAATGGTTCAACGGTATAATATTATTCCCACTAGCTGGCTACATACAGTATGTTGTTCGTCATGTAATTGTTTGATCAGCTCTTTATCCTTCTTTCTTAGTAGGCTGTTGGAAGAAATGGTGAAATCGGAGTTTAAATGGTACGTCTTTCTTCGATTTCCACTGCGGTAACTTAGATATTCAGAATTATGCTCAACCGCTAACATAAGGTGGTGAGCATAATTATTGCAACAATCGTCCACCGCTCACCTAGAATAGGGTGGGAACAGTTAAAAAACATGGGCATGGTTGACGAGAGGAGTCCGCAAGAGAACTCTCATTTATATGCTGCTGGCTACCCCAGTCCGTATTCCGGCTAGGGTAGCAGAAGGTGTCCTTTAGTGGCCGCTGGCCAGAAGGCTGCTCCCATTGTCTAGACAGGGGGCAAAAGAAACTGTGTTGCATTTACAAGATTGTATTGATTGAACAAAGTGGTACACAACTGCACAGTCAGGCAATTGGAAATGCAATGACACAGTAATTAAGGATGCACGACCTTCTACAGTATACAAAGAGGGTAGGCGAATCCACTGGACCGTTAACAAGTCGGCCAGGGAAGCCAGCTTCAATAGAAAACAGATTGGCAAGGACAGTACAACTACCCAGTGAAGTTGGGTGAAATAGCAAAGTGAAGGCAGTCCGTTTATGCCGGACTGCGCACAAAGATAATAACAGCCTGGTGAGGCCAGACAACATTAGAAGTACACTAATAATTAAATAGACTATAAGTCTGGGTGGGCCAGATAAGATCACGGGGAGATTAAGTCACCAAGATGCAGATCAATAAAAAAACACACATATAAGGGCCAGTTAGGCTGACTAAATATGATAATATATGTATGCATGTACATAATATGACAGTATACGGATACAATAATATGAAGATAATACGGGAGAATCCGGCCAGTCTGGATTGCCCACACAACACTAAGTTCGGGGACGCGGAATTTCACAACATTATTATATACATGTTCATGTATTCTAGCTTTTATTAATTACAGATGTATTCTACATGTCAAGGCTGAAAGATGCTCTATACTCTAAGATAGGGATAAGAATGCCAAGAGATACCCTGACTGAGTTACTGCTGTACTCATCCACCAGATATGCCGATTTTATGAGAGATAACAGTAAGTTCTTGTTCTTGTAGTCTGTCCTAAAAACTTTTGTCCTAAAAGACCTCTCTCCCAACAAAAGCCTCTCTTTGCTAAAAAAAAACTCTGTCCTAAAAAACTGATTAGTGTGAAGCAGTTCCTGGACCGGTCAGCTTTGCTTTCCTAAAAAAATCTCTGTACTAATAAACCTTCTGTCCTAGATAAACCACTGTCCCCCCTCTGTCCTAAAAGACAGATTAGTGTAAAGCTGTCTTTGGACTGGTCAGCTCCAGAAAGTTGGTACAGCTCATTATTTTGGATTTAGCCAACAGCATTCAGAGAAGCTTTGCAGAACGCTTGGTATCTCTCCTACATTCGAAGAATGCACTATGACAGCATCATTGTCTTGTGATGTTCATTGGTTTAACTAGACTGGCAGCAGGATTTCATTATACATGTATTTAGAACCATAATGTGATGCTGGGTACTTGAATATTGGGCATTATCCTCATGTGCCTAACCATCAATTTGTATCCATAAATATGGTTCAATGGTTCAATGGTTCAGTGGTTCAATTCATAGGCAATAATGCAGCTTGTCAATTTATACAGTTTGTAGTAGCTACAATGGGCGACTGGCTTCTAAATATTGCATACTACATCAGATTGCATTAGCAATATTGCATCAGCATTGCAATATTGCTTCAGAGTTATTAGATCACCTCTATTTTCCAATCGATGAACCAGACTTGTAAAACGCAAATCACCTCTCGAGCAGTTTAGAAGATAAATGTAAAAAACTTTCAAGAAGTTTTGAGCAGCTTAAAGAAATTAGAATATTTGTTAACTTGAAGCATCTTCAACACTGACCATCCTATATTATTAAATTGTTTGGGAAGAATACTGAGCATGTCACAATACTCAGAAATTACATAAATAATGCATTAATTCAGTAATCAAGTCATGCTTTTATGATGCCTAATGCAAAGCTGAAATAGATCCATGCCAATATTCTAACGTACATCAATCCTAATCCTAACCCAAAATCTGATGGTGTCTCTTAGTTAGTTTGTTAGTTAGTTACGTAGTTGGTTAGTAAATTTATTATTGTAATAATATTAATGAAATTACCACCAAACAAGGTCTCAATAGTGCAATAGTGCAACAGTAATAGTAATAATAATAATAATTAATCTGCCATGCGGTTGCAGTACATTCCATAGGAAATAGGAGTTGTGTCATTTCTGTGATGAAAGTTTCCATGGTATGGTATGATAACTCCAAATGGCACATGCAATGATGTCTCTAACCCAACCAACTTCATCAACACAACATGCACATTGTACAACACTGGCAATAAAATGAATGAAACTAATTAACGAATTAACTAATGAAAGAAATTAGTCTTGGTCTTTATTGAATACATTATAATTATACATATGTAGTAAACTCGCCCCTCTTGTGTACACTCCCTAGCTATGTGCAGTAAAGCCCCTTGTATTCTACTATTGCCCCTTTGTCTTTTACCCTCTAGCCCTATATTATCACAAGGGTTGTATCATTATGCTTTCCCCGCTTTTGATTAAGGGTATATTATGCAGAGCCCTCTTGTTTGGTATTTGCTTAAAAGCTTAGAAAACCTAAGCTATGTATTTTCCACTATATATATTACATGAGCCACATGGCTCATTGCTCAGATATCTTAGAATAAAGTTTACATCTCCTCAGCAACCTATACTCAACTCTAGTATTCTCTCTACCCTGATAACTTACAACACATACATTATAATTATAATTACTGCAAGTGAATTGTAACTATCTATGTCTTGAATACTTTGACTCATATTTTGACTACATACTGCGACTCAACAAATGAGAGGGCAATGTTTTGACTTGGACTGATCTCAAATATTTGGAAATACTTCAGCTCTATATAGACATTTTATGTAACGTTGAGTGTTACGCAAGATGGGTTGGTAAATTACCCAATCACTAATAGTAACTTAGTCTAATATAAATATAACTAGTGATTCCATCAGATAGGCATAAAAAGCTGCATTTGCCTAGGCATTTGCTAGGGATATATACAAAACCAGCGACTCTCATATTTTGCTGGTGACAGAGCAAGGAATAATACCAGTGAATAGGGAATAGAGATCGCTATTTGCAACCATGTGTGTAATGTAGTGTGCCGGTGTGATTGCCAGCCGGAGGTCGGCTCGCCCAAGCCAAGGGTCACATAGACATCTATGTAAGCCGCCCTCCATAGTTGCATCCACGTCTATGTTACGATGGTGGATTTTTTCCAAATAATTATTGACGTAGTTATGTGCTGTACTGCTCTGTTACACTTACATGTATATCCTAGCATACCGTAAGCACACACCGTAAGCACACACCGTAAGCACACACCGTAAGCACACACCGTAAGCACACACCGTAAGCACACACCGTAAGCACA